>JAJPUD010007564.1:1559-16581 GCA_023553655.1 Myrmecobius fasciatus | reverse complement strand
CATGTATTGGACTACCTGCCATCTAGGGGAGGGGATGGAGGGAAGGAAAGGAAAAATTTGGAACAAAAAATTCTGCAAAGGTCAATGTAGAATAATTACTCATATGTTCTATAAATGAAAAGCTTTAATAAACAAACAAACAAAAAAAAAATAACAAGTGCTAGGTGCCAGATATAGAAAGGAACATTCTAATCAGACACAGATATAATGGGAAAATCCTTTGGGTAGATTAACAATATGAAACTCAAGTGGGGGAGTTTTCTATTTGGGACCAAAAGTGGGTGAGAGTCTGAAACTGTAACCAAAGATACTAGAGACTAGTTTTGTTAGATATTTTTGCAGTTAGCTCATTTTCTATTATCAATCAGGAGCCACAATAGTTTTTGTGTTTGACAAAATAAAAATGAATCAAGATAGAGGAAAAGGAAAAGATATTTACTTATATATTTACAGAGGTCAGTACCATAGCTTCTGTGTCTCCATATTTGAATTCTATTATTTCTACTACAACATTAAATGATATATCTCAAATATTAAAATAATCATAATAATTTATAATTTGAAAATTATTTCTCCCAGATAATAATAATCATTTTGGTTTTGCATGAAAATATTACTTCTTTGTTTTCTGAGAATCATAATTTGATGCCTCAGTCCTAAAAAAAAGCAACACATAATTAACAAATGCTTCTCTTCTTTTTCTCCCTGAAGAAAACTTTTACACACAGCAAAATTATCTTTAATGTTTTGGAGTACCTCTTAGAAAATCCTCCATTGCACTGAGGAGGGGTCTTTTTAATGTAAAGTTGAATGCATTTTGTCATTGCTTTTCTGTGCTTTCCCATCACACTGGATGCTGTTATTTCATGTCTGTAGGAGTGAGAAATGAAAATGCCAGATTTATGACAACATGATGCATTGATTCAACCCACATGAATATCATTAGTGTCAGATTCTGTCATCTTGTCTTATGGCAAGTTATATTTTCCATAAAATACTATAATTCTGATTTTTCTCAATATTTTGCATGCTTTTGGGCATTTTAACAATTCTAATAAAGTCCACAATGAGTTATTTTTTTTCAATAGGCTTATGCTAATGTAATAAAAATCAATGCTACATGGGATAATCTTAAAATTGTATATAATCTCTCTGTAAAAAGCATTAGTGCAAGCGTCACATATCTAAAAATTCAAACAAAACTCCCTGTCCAGTGTAAATTTTATTAATTATATAAGATATGTGGATTTTATATTTGACATTTATTGAAAATATAAATGCATGGTTGTGTACATTTCTATAATCATTCTTCTAGACTTGCCTTTTATTTTGCTCATTTACATTTAACAGCAAACATTTGAGATATACATTCATTGCTTTCTTTACTTTTGTTAAATGCCATAATATTAAAAACTATTCCCAGAGATTCATAATGTTAGAATCAAAAGGAGTATTAGGTGCAGCAACAATCCAAACCACCCCATTCATTTCCTGTATGATCACAATAAGAATAAGAATAAGAAAATCTGACTTTAAATGCCAGAGTCACAAATAGGAAACAGAGCGTCTTCTGACTCCATATCCAGGATAGAAGCACTGGAGAGACAGTTGAGACTGAGTTAGGGAAAGTCTCATGAAAACAATGAAGAAGAATGAGGAGGAACTCACCAGAAAAGAGAAAAAAAATCAAATATATGAAGATGGTGTTTAAGGTCAACGCATTTCAGAATGATTGAGTTTAATAATCATCTAAGCCAACTCTCTCAAATTTTCTAGAAATTTAATGAGAGAAAGCGAGTTAAAGACATCTTAAAAAATACCAAAACAGTCACAAATATCGATTGGATTTCAAGTCCCCACTCTGAAAATTCAAGTTTTGCGAGCTTGGACACTTTAAGTAATCTCTCAGTAACCCCAAGGCAACATTTAAGATTGTAAATTGGAGAAGAGTCCTTAATGTACATAATAGCAAAGATTTCCTCCAGAGGAAATCTGTACATAGGCAATATGACAGGATTTTAAAGCATTTTTTGCACGTTTACCATAATACCAAAGCACAATGCACATGAATGTAAATTATATTGAAACTTTTTCTTTGTGAACTTGATAACAAATGCTTTGAGGCTGCATTAAAAGTATTTTAATGTTTTTTCATGATCTCTGATGCTTAACTGTTCTGGTAGGAAGAAAAAGGGAAAGAAATAAAGATTTTTATAACACCTATGATGTTCCAGTCATTCATTGCATTTTTCTTTTAATAAATATTCTTTCATATTTTGAAATAGGTGCTATACTCATTTTACATTTGAGGAAACTGAGTTAAACACAGGTTTAAGGTCACAATGCTAGGAAGTGTCCAGGTCTTTATTTGAACTCAGGTCTGCCTGACTGATTATTCTATTCACTGTCCTAACTTCCTCTTTAGTCAAGGACTATTCTGTAAAGAACTTAATAATATCTTCAGGTTGCCCTATGACAGATTGCTTTTTAAGAAATATTTAGTGTACCCATAGTCACAACTAAAGAAGATAACTAATATTTAATAAGCATACTTTCCCTATTTTATAATGTAAAAAATAAAATAAACAGGAATCATTAAATAACTTCAAATAAGATTAATCTAAACATGGTTTCCATATTTTTATTTTTCATCTTGAAAAGTAAAAGCTAAGAATAATATGGAGTCATGCTTTTGTCTTTGTCCATAGAGAACTATCATTTTGTACTTATCCTATAGCTATTGCAGAAAAAAAATAAACACATTATTTCTTCATACTGAAAATAGACATTATTTTTGCAATAAGTATTTCTTGTATTGATCAGAAACTATTGAAAATCTTCATGAAATTATCTAGATGTAAAAACTCACTGGCTTTAGTGAAACTAATTCATTACAAAGTAATACAATGCAAGTCCATGTGCAATAGGTATTGTTTACCTATTGTACACATCCAGAATATTAAATTCTTCTTCATAAAATAAGCATTCTAATTGTAATCTATGTATCTTTGTAGATTCATGTTCAGTCTTGTGACCATGGTAAACTCACTAACTTCTTTCTGTTAAATATTTGAATACTTTAAATTAGAGATAAATATTATATCTTAATCAGCAAAGAGATTTTTCATACAGGGTGTTACCTACATTGATCAATCTCACAGATATTGATATACTTTTCACTTTTATTTGAGTCTGAAACAAGATTGATGATTGTAACAGTTCTTACCAGCAAAGTGAAGGAAAAAAAAAACAATTTCAGGATTTTCTCTCTAAGGACTAACAAATATTTGGGAGCTTGAGGGAGGAGAGAAAGAAAAGTCTTAAGTGTCATAGTCTGGCAAGTATCATAGCTCTTCCTGTGGGAAGTCACAGCTCTAGTGATGTAATTTCAGAAATAATTTCCTCTTTCTGAGGCTATTTTCTTTGCTACTTCTCTCTCTAGACTTACCCTAGAACTTGAGAAGATTTATTTTTCCCAATTTCATAAGTCTAGAAATCCAACATTAGTAACACCTTGTCTAAATCTAGAACCTAAACATTAACATTAGTCAAGAGCTATTGGCCTATCATTTTCTTTGAAGAAAGATAGGAGAGAAAGGAATAAATATGACTGTAAATATAAGCTAATGTAGTATTCAGCTAAATCAAAGTACATAATGAAATGGGAGTTGTTTGTTGTGTTTAAATTATGCCATTCCTAGCACTCTTTCTTTTTTTTAAGTAGACCATCATATGGAAAACATCTCAATTATCATGATTAATCTGTGAATAATTTTTAGTTGGCAAGCTTGAATATTTCAGGACCACATCAGCAAAAATATTTTCAATTTCTTAATTTTATAAGTTATAAAATGTTGCTTGCAACTAGTATTGCTGGCAAGGAAAACATATAGGGCTTTGTCTTTTTCTGTGCACTATGTCTTTGAACAATTAAGATGTCAGGCAGCAGTGCCATTTGGCTTTTGTTTTGTTTTATTTTCTAAAATTGTGACAGTTTTTTTTATTAATCCAAATATAGCTTGCATTAATCAAGCCAGTTCTACATCTTGACCTCAATTTTATATTCCAAGATTGAGTTGCTTAGACTAGATTATCTCCAAAGTTTATTAAAAAATTCTAGGACATCCACTTAAATATATATTTCCATTCTTATCCTTTTTGGGGACTTAGAGTTTTCCACAAAATGGACAGATCCAGGAAATGATGGCAAAATAGGAATAAGTCTTAATTACTGACACATTTTATTTCAAATTGGGGAAAAGTACTTAAATTGAGGTATATGGAATGGTAGTGGGAGGGGGGGAAAGAAGAGAGGAGGTGTAGCAAAAGAAGTGTATGCAAGGATATATTATGATCAAAGTCATCCGAAGGGGAAAAAACACATTTCTCAAAATCTAATGAATATTTAAAGCTTAGACATAAGGAGAGCTTAGAAATTTGATGAAGTAATCTTGATACAATGGTAAGAAGAAAGAGGGAAATAATGATCATCTGAAAGGCTTCCATAATACTCCTGTTAGGGTAGAATGATTGCAGTTCAGTGAAGGCACAACTTGGTTATCACACATGACAAATCTATTCTTTAATCTGAAAGAAGGCTGTTAATAGGAAGTTTTGATTCAGTGGCATTTCTAGTTTTGAATGACGAAAATAAGTTAAAAATCAATCTTCTCAAAAAATGGAAGATTATGCAAAGACATATTCCAAAAATTTGGAATTCCAGAAAAGGTATAGAGGTAGGACCCCTGGCAGGAGAAGGAAGTTTATCTGTAGCTTAGAGTTAGCTGAATAACCGAAACTAGAGAACCAGATTTTTTTTTTTTCTGAACATACCAGTAGAAGTCAGACAAATAGGGAGATCACACTGGTTCTATATGACTCACTTGTGTGAACAAGGCAAATTACCTTACCTCACTGGGACTCAGTGCCCAAGAAATGAAATAAAATAAAATAAAATAACAAACAAGGTAAGATACAATGATCTTTTCCAGTTCTAAATTTGAAAAATTTGAGTCTATTTGCACTTTTGTCTTTCTGTCACCAGAAGTTTGAAAAGTGCTTATGAAGTAATAATTAATAAAGTCCTATTGAATCCAGTTGAATTGAGATCTGAGTTATTTTTGTTCTATTTTATTATTTTCTACTTTGCATTGTTTGCAATGCTAGTGCCTAGCACATAGATTTATAAATTATATCCTGTCAAAATGTATTAAGCACCTTCTGTATATAAGGCATTAGGGTTATGAAGACACATAGGAAATCTTTGATTTCAAGGAGATGTTATTATTTTTGGGAAAAGAAGTTATGGAGTATAAGAAAGTATAAGTATACTGCTAAGTAAACACAATATGATTTCAGGGAGAAGAGAATCCTTATAATTAAAAAGAATCAGGAATAACTGGTTTTAATTCAGGTAATAATAGAATTCTGATTGTTGCACCGAGCCCTCCCTAGCCCAATCCTACCCCCAGTCCAAACACTCCCCCCAAATTCTTGATCTCTTGATGACAAGCAGGTCAATATGTAAGCATACTAACTATAACCATAACAACTAGTTTAAACACGATATGGAAATCTGTCAAAAAGAGAGTGACATCAACAGGATGCAGAGCAGAATATTTGATTGCAAACCACAGAACAAACTTTCTCAATTGTGGTACCTGCACTCTTTCTTTGCTTTTCTATCTTTGAGTTAACTTATGCTAGTTATAATATCATTATCATACATTAATTGCCACCCTTCTCCCACTAAATGGGATTTTTATATGCATCCTGGGTAACCCAACATTCAGGTTCACCAAGGCTTTAGGACCTCCCCATGTTAGCAAACTCCTGCCATGACTTCAAAATTTACATATTTTGTGATATAGGGCTTCAGGCTCTTTTAGGAAACTTAGCTTGCCAACTGAGTGCATAAATCTCATTAAAATATCTTTGCTTGGGTTGGAGATTATTCTGAGTCTGAAGTATTTCACAAACAACACCGCAACCCATCCTTGTTACCTCAACATTAGGACCCGCATCATATGAAAGTAAGAATTTTAAAGGACCACAGAAGTAATTTACTCCGAATTGGAATTGTATAAGAATCTCTTTTACACATGTAGGAGATCGTTCTAACATCAGCACTATCTCAGCTCAGACTACTTGTTTAGATGAAAAAGGTGTTCAAAAATCCTTGAATAGTTAAAAAAGGATTTACTTTGCCCAAGTACAGCAAGGATATGAAATTAGAATGCAATGACTTCTATGGAAGTGAGTCTTCTCATCTCCATATGGAAATGTATGATTGTTACAGCAGGCTATGGTTAGGGTTATGTTGACTCCTGTGGTTTTCATAAATCCATCTAATTGGAGGGACACTGATTTCCATGTCTAAAACTTTTTATGACTTCAGGAGACAAAAATCTTAATAGAACAAACTGTGGCCACTCAGGACACAGGACTGAGTGAAAGAAGAATAAGCCCTGTTTGACAAACCAGATTGGTTGAGGTCTATCCCATTTTGTGAATGGGAAAAAAGAGACTGAATCATGCAAACATTCATAAGTATTATTCCTATTACAATATCATATCAAACAATTTTCTCACACTCAAAACAAACCTGAGCCAAACCTTGAAATAATTGAGGAATTCTAAGGATATGAGAAAAAGAATTCATTCATGGTATAGAATTTAGCCTGGAAAGCATCACAGGAATGGGGTAGATGCAGTTCTGGGTTTGAGAATTAAAACGAAGGGCAGTCTGGGTAAATCAAATTGAAGGGAAGAGAAAAATTGTAGGTGCGATCTCGATGATAAAAGTCCATAGACATTAGGCTGAGTAGTAAGTATTTTATTCTTCAGTAAATAAAGAACCACATTGGCACTTAATAAATTGTTGAATGATTAAAATTAGAATAGCTTGTTATAGGTAAAAGATTACTCATTATAGAGTTTTGTACTCTAATTTCACAGCTAAAAAACTGAAGCCTAGAAAGGCTGTGTTTTTTTTTTTTTCTAAAATTCACCTGGTTATTTGAATAATCATGGAAGAGAACCAAAGTTACCTGACTACAACATAATAATCTATGAATACAATATTATGTTATAAACTCTTCTGAATTCAAAAAGTATGCAGTTAATTATATTTACTTCCTCTGTCTATACATGATCATTTGAAACATACTTTAGTAAAAGATTCAATGTAGATAGCTTCGGGATTGTTTTCTAAAGGAAAAAATAATAATCACAGTGAATTAAGCTAATGTTTTCTTCCCTTAAAAGACAGCGCCTTTATTCTCTGTACAAATCAAAGTAAAATCCCAGTGATTTGTTGCATTGATTTAATTTCTGTATTAAAGGCAAGATGAAACCAGTATTCTTCTCTTCAAGTTACTTTATTCTGTTGTGCATGAATCTTGGTGATGAAGTGAGGTGAGGCAGATTGTGTATAACCCTGGGAATACAGCTTTTAACACAGCTGCTGATTCAACTCTGAAAATTCACACTTCCTCTTGGTACAAGTTAAAATGGGCTCTTACATGTACCCAACACCTTCCCTTAGTTCTGCTATGCTGCATAAAGAAATTAATGATCTCTTAAGAACTTGTTAAATTTCATGTTGATATTCTGTTAACACCTGGATCTAAACAGCAGGGGAGTTTTTACTGTGTTGAACAATAGTATCACAAATTTATACTATTGGAACAGGAAACAAATGGATGAAAAGAAGTCTAGAATCAGAATTATGGCACTGGAGATGCCCATGGAATTGTCAAGCTCAATTCCTTCATTATCTAGCAACCCCAGATAGATAAGTGATTTTTCTAAGGTCATGCAGCTGGTTAATGCAGCTGGTCTGCAGCGAAATTCTAGTAATTCCTAGTGTAGTGCTCTTTCTGTCAATACGTCGTATCCTCCTCAACCATGTACATCCCTATGTTCATTTAAAATTATTAGCATTCCTTCTAACAGATAAAAGAAGCATGCCATAATCAACAGAAAGCAGATTTTTTTGAAGCCCCATCTAACACATACTTGTTGTGAGACCTAAAGCAAGGCAGTTCACATGCCAATGCTTTAGATAATTTTTGAAAACTAAAAATTACAGATCAGGTACTCTACACTGCTGGAAGGAGTTTCTTCATCTTGCTGTAATCTTTATCATTAAAATCACAGGTCCAATCACTTTTTACTTACATTGCTTGGATAAGATAGTTAAATTCAGTTTTGATTTTTTTTTAAAATGATGCTAAAATAGAAATTAATTTTAAGTGTTCAATTGTCATTTCTTTTGCTTCATGGTTTCATGTGTTGGATTTTGTTTTATAATCAATTGACCAAGAACATTTTTATTTCTCTCTCCTCTTATGTATACATACATATACTTATACATGTATGAGTGTGTATGTATGATTTGTGGTTACAAAATACATGTAGATAACTCTTTTAGAAAAGTTCATGGAAAGTATCAATACTTATTCAATTAAAGTTGAGCTGTCTGATTACTGCTCTTAAAGGAATACAAAGAAATACCCTTGCTAATTACGTCAACACAATAAGGGTATCTTCTGAGACAACAGTAAAAATTGGAATTAAAAGTCATGTTATTGTTAAATAGCCCCAATTCAGAGCAGTAATTTTTTTAAATTAATTGATGTTGTTTCTTAGAATGAATATTTTCTAGTTAAGGTTTCTAATGTCTGACCTTACCATTTCCCTAGGAAAATAGTCTGTTTCATAAGAATGGCTAAATAAGTTGTGGCATGTTGATGGAATGGTATCTTATTGTTCTCTAAGAAATAATGAGCAAGTGGATTTCAGGAAAAAAAAATGGAAACGCTTAAATGAACTGATGCTGAGTGAAAAGAGCAGAACTAGGAGAATATTGTACATGGTAACAGCAACAAGTGATAGACTTAGCTCTTCTCAACAATGCAGTGATCCAAGGCAATTCCAAGGGACTTGTGTTGGAAAATTCTGATCACATCCAGAGAAAGATCTATAGAGACTGAATGCAAATCAAAACATACTATTTTCCCTTTTTTTTCTTGCTTGTGGATTTTTCCCTTCTCTATCTTCCTTTACAAAATGTCTATTATAGAAATATGTTAAACGTGATTATACATGTATAACCTATATAAGTTTGCTTAATGTCTTAGGGAGAAGGAACAAAAATTGGAGGTCAAAATCCTACAAAGATGAATGTTGAAATTTATGTAATTGGAAAAAATATATATTATTAAGGAAAATGTGAATTTAAACATCTTTTCATATGGCTATTGATAGCTATAGATACTTCATCTGAAAAATTTTTATATCTCTTGGTCTTTTATCAATTAGCAAATGACTTATTTTTTATAAATTTAAGTCACTTCTCTATAGGTTTCAGGAGTGAAGCCTTTATCAGAGAAGCTTATTTTAGATTTTTTTTCACAATTATGATTACTAACTGCATTTATTTCCATTTTCTCCCAATCCTTAGTTTATTATTTTCTCTCTGTCCATTTACTTTGTCCTTCCTCAAGCTTTTTACTTTTCCTTTTGACTGCTCTTTCCCCCAATCTGTCCTCCCTTCCATCACCTGCTTAGCTTCTCTTATTCTTTTCCCATCCTACTTTCATGTAGGTTAAGATAAATTTTATACCCATTTGAGTACGTGTGTTATTCCCTCTTGAGTCAGTCCTAATGACAGTAAGATCTATGCAATTCCCTTTACCTACCACTTTCCTGCTCTACTATATAAAATTTTTATGTGAGATAATTTACCCCATCTATTTTTCCCTTTGCACATTCCGCTCTCGCCCCTTAATTTAATTTTTTTAATAAAACTCATTTTAATAACACAACTGGGGCCCCTAGGTGGTGCAGTGGATAGAGCACCAGCCCTGAAGTCAGGAGGACCTGAGTTCAAATTTGGTCTCAGACACTTAACATTCCCTAGCTGTGTGACCCTGGGCAAGTTACTTAACCTGAATTGCCTCAGCAAAAAGCAAAAAAAAAAAAAAAAAAAAAGCAAACAAAAACAACAACAACAAAACTCACATCTGTGCCTCTATATATACTCCAACTCCTCTAATAATGAGAAAATTATTATGTTACAAGTATCATCTACCCATGTAGGAATGTAAAAAGTTTAACCTTATTTAGTCCTTCTTGATTTCTCTTTCCTTTTTTTACTTCTCTTGAGTCTTCTATTTAAGGGTCACATATTTTCTTCAAGAATCCTTGAAACTTGTCTATATCATTCAAGACCTTTTTTTTTCCTAAAATATTATACTCAGTTTTTCTGGGTAGGTGATTTTTCCTGCTGACCTTCTAAGTTATCTTTGCCATCTGTCTATGAACTGAGAGGTCTGGAAATCACCACTGATTCAGTGTCCCTATGTGGGTTATATGCTGGTGTACTCTATGCTGAATTGTGCTGACTCTCATCCTGGTGCAATAGATTTTTCCTGCTAATCTTCTAAATTGTTTTGAGCTTGAAAATTATTCCATTGTCTTTTTGTGGTTTCTGACACTCTAGAATTTGTTTAGAGTCATTATTTAAATGTATTTGGAGGAATTTGGGGATAGAGCTCAGTCAAGGCTCTGCTTTGGCTCCATGTCCAAAAACTTTTTAAAAACTGAAAAAATGACAATGTTTTTTTTATCAAAGCTTTTTTATTTTTCAAAACATATGCATGGATAATTCTGTGACATTAACTCTTGCAAAACCTTGTGTTTCAATTTTCCCTCTTTCTGCCACCCACTCCCCTAGTTGGCAAGTAGTCCAATATATGGTTAAACACGGTAAAGATATCTGTTAAATCTAATATGTGGCATGGAGTTCTTGCATACAAGTAGATACACACATATATGTCTGCAAACATGCATCCATATATATGCATATGTGTATATAGACACACATATACACATTGTTTAAATGAAAGACACCTCTACCTATTTTGTAAAGATATTTTACATTGATTTAAGGCTTATTTATGAAGCCTCAAATACCAATTAGATTTTCTACTTCTAACCTTGGATGAAGAATAATAACAAAATAGGTTCTTTCCTTACTTTCTCTTCCTCATAACATTTGAATACTCTCAAAATGAAAACTGATCATTTGTCTCCAATTGATGAGCCAATTCATAATCTTAAGAATTTTTATTTTTAAGAATGTTGATGCTTTTCATATTTGTATGCATTTCATATTTGTATTCTTATTTTTGTATTATATATAGATTGTGTCTAGGATCAGATAAATAGTGATGATATTCTTTTCTTTCTTGTTTCTTCCCTCTTGTACTCTTTTCCCCCATTCTTATCTGTTTCCAATATAATTACCCAGAGTTGTTACTCTCAAGACACTTCTAACAATATTAAATTTGATTGCCAGCAACTACTTACTGTAAATACTCAAGAGTTAAATTGTGTGTGGGTTTGTGTTTAAAGTGTGTATATGGGCATACACACATATATTAAGGCAAATTATGTAGTATGTAATACATTAAATATATTTAATTAATATACATAGATTCATGTAAATTCTATTTCTGAAGCCCATGAATTCTCAAATAGGGATGGTAGAGTCTTTGGATAGATTTTAAGTAGTCTATGGAAAGATTTTAAATTATCTGTGAATTTTGAGAAAGAAAAAAAAATGCATTTCATTTCATTAACCTCTGAAATAAAGTTAGCATTAAAAATTTATGAGAAGTGATGCATAAGTTTATAAAACTACCACTGAGTCTGATATGCAGAAAGAACCCATTGTTCTAGAAAAACAACTCTGCAAAAAATGGAAATTAAAATAAAAACACACATACATTTGGAACTGAAAGATCTAGGAGAGGAAGAGAATTTGGAAGTCATCTGGTCCTATCTCTTCATTTTATTAGAGAGGCAAGAGAAACCCAGAGATATTAAGTGATTTTACCACAGTAATTGATTTAGTAAGAATAAAAAGAAAGTCTTTAATAAAATGAATTTTTCTTCCCCATATCCAATATCATGCCCAGTGACCCATTACATTCCTAAGGTTCTGAATTAAGAAATGATAAAGAGGTGAAAGGGGCAGATAGGTGGCATTCATCTTCATGAGTTCAAAATCAATCTCAGACACTTACTAGTTGTGTGATCCTGGGCAAGTCAGTTGTTCAAAATAGCAAGCTAGTTCAGAATCTAGGTAGCGTAGAAATGAGAATATTGTCTCTAAGACATTGAGAGAAACTTTCTTGAGAAGCAAGGAAAGGATGAGGTTCTTTTTTCCTCTTCCCGCCATAACTTCCCTCCTTCCTAATCTCCCCTTCCAACCCCCACATTTTAGACTAGAGGAAGACTTTGTAAATTTTAAAAATTCCAGAAAGTGGTGGACTTCCAATTGACCTCCAGCACCATTACTTCGCAACCCATAATAGTATATTCATTAAGAGGCAAGGCTAAATGGTAGAGTTAGAATTTTACAAGGAACCTATCAGAAATAATACGATACACAAGAGGACATTCAGGATTGTCCAAAAGAGAAAATTTGGTTGCCCAATAAAAATAATTCCAGATGTTCTTTTCGCTTTTTTCAAATGTGTTCTGAGATTGAGTCCACTTTCCTTTGGATTTTATATGAACTTGTTAGAGATGTGCCCCCACATTTTGTAGCAACCATTTTACCACCTCATTTTTATAACTATCTTCTTCTAAAGGTGAAAATTAAATGTCTGGAAATTGATACTTATTAATAATTATTGGGGGATTCACACCAGTAAGAACTGTTAGCTATAATATTAGAAAATCATTCCCCAAATCTTCAAATTGTTTTGAAACCCTAATTGGAGGATAGTCACTCTCAGAAATTAATTTTGGTATTGCCAAGTTAGTTATTGTGATTGGAAGAGTAGCTCTAGAGCTTTTGTTATGTAATATGCCAGATCACCTCCAACATTTTGGTTACCATTGCTCTATAAGTAGAGTTTAAATGCTTGATAATATATGAAAATAGCTTGTTTTCTTAGTTGTTTTATGTTGTTACCTTACTTAAAGTCAGCTGTGACGCAGTGGAAAAAGCATTAGCATTGAAGATGAGAGTTAAATTCCCATATTAGAAACATACATATAGACTAAATGACTCTGGAACATCATTTAATCTCTTGGTGCTCTAAATATTTCTCTAAGAATATAATGTCAGAAATGATGTCATCTTGTAATGAGAATTTTCCCTAGTGAAAATATAGGTACGGTCCCTCTCTATATAGTTTATTAATTTCCTGAGCAAATCCTTGGAAGATGAATTGAAGTTTATTATTATACTACATGGTTAGTAATGAATTTAAAATTAATTGAATGATAATGAAGTTTTACAATGCTTAAAGGATAGGTCAATATATGTGTAATTACCTGAAAGAATTCACTTGGTATATCAGCTAAGTTAACACAATTTACTAGGATTTACCTTTTGGGTAATTCATCTTCAGTATGTAATAAATTTCAGGAAAACAACTTTGTTTTTTTCCCAATGTAGCAATTCACTCTACCAATAAATTTTTTCAGATTTTTTTATAATTATTTATTAATACTTTTTATTTGCAATACATATGTATGGGTAATTCCTAAACATTAACCCTTACAAAGCTTTCTGTTACAAATTTTTCCCCCCTACTTCCCACCCCTCCCCTAGATGGCAGGATATCCACTACATTATATTTATGTTAGAATGCTTAAGAAATCGAATATATGTGCAGTTATTGCATCATTTTTTTGTGCAGGAGAAATCGTATCTACAAGAAAGAATAATCCAATAAGGGAAATACAATGCAAGCAAACCTCAACAGAGAACAAGAAAATGTTATGTTGTGGTCCACATTTCACATCCCTCTCTCTGGGTGTATATGGCTCTCTTCACTGAGCAATTGGAACTGGTTTGAAGCATTTCATTGTTGAAGAGAGTCATGTCCATTAGAAGTGATCCTCATATAGTATTGTTGTTGCCGTGAATATTGATCTCCTGGTTCTGCTCATTTCACTCAGCATCAGTTCATATAAATCTCTCCAGGCCTCTCTGAAATCGTCCTGCTGGTCGTTTCTTACGGAGCAATAATATTCCATAACATTCATATACCATAATTTATTCAGCCACTCTCCAATTTGTGGGCATCCATTCAGTTTCCAGTTTCTAGCCACTACAAAAAGAGCTGCCACAAACATTCTTGCACATGTGGGGCCCTTTCCTTCTTTTATGATTTCTTTGGGATATAAGCCCAATAGAAACACTGCTGGGTCAAAGGGTATGCATCGCTTGATAACTTTTTGAGCATAGGTCCAAATTGTTCTCCAGAATGTCTGTATCCGTTCACAGTTCCACCAACAATGCATCAGTGTCCCAGCCCTCCCACACCCCCTCCAACATTCATCATTAACTTTTCCTGTCATTTTAGCCAATCTGACAAGTGTGTAGTGGTACCTCAGGGTTGTCTTGATTTGCATTTCTCTGATCAATAGTGATTTGGAGCACCTTTTCATATGACTATAGTTTTAATTTCATCCTCTGAAAATTGTTCATATCCTTTGTCCATTTATCAATTGGAGAATGGCTTGAATTCTTATAAATGTAAGATAAGTCTCTATATATTTTAGAGATGAGACATTTATCAGAACCCTTAAATGTAAAGATGATTTCCCAATTTGATGCTTCCCTCCTAATCTTGTCTGCATTAGTTTTATTTGTACAGAAACTTTTTAACTTAATAAAATCAAAATTATCTATCTGGTGTACAATTAAGAGTTCTAGATCTTCTTTGGACATAAATTTATTCCATCTCCACAGGTCTGAGAGGTAAACTATCCTGTGTTCCTCTAATTTGGTTATAATATTACACTCTTTATATCTAGATCATAAACCCATTTAGATCTTATCTTGGTGTGTGGTGTTAGGTGTAGGTCCAGTCTTAATTTCTTCCACACTAGTTTCCAATTTTCCAAGCAATTTTTGTGGAATAGTGAGTACTTATCCCAAAAGCTGGGGTCTTTGGGTTTATCAAACACTAAATTACTAACGTTATTACCT
>JAJPUD010007563.1:83977-105283 GCA_023553655.1 Myrmecobius fasciatus | reverse complement strand
ACTAGTTTCCAATTATCCCAGCAGTTTTTGTCAAATAGTGAGTTTTTATCCCAAAAACTGGGGTCTTTGGGTTTATCGAACACTAGATTACAATTGTCATTGAGTATTTTGTTCTGTGAACCTAACCTATTCCACTGATCCACTACTCTATTTCTTATCCAGTACCAAATGGTTTTGGTGACCACTGCTTTATAATATAGTTTTAGATCTGGTGCAGCTAGGCCACCCTCATTTGCATTTTTTTTCATTAATTCCCTTGAAATTCTTGACCTTTTGTTTTTCCAGATGAATTTTGTCGTTATTTTTTCTAGTTCAGTTAAATAATCTCTTGGGAGTTTGATTGGTATAGCACTAAATAGATAGATTAGTTTAGGTAGTATTGCCATCTTTATTATATTCGCTCGACCTATCCAAGAGCACTTGATGTTTTTCCAATTGTTTAGATCTGACTTTATTTGTGTGGAGAGTGTTTTGTAGTTTTGCTCATATAGATCCTGACTTTCCCTTGGCAGATATATTCCCAAATATTTTATACTATTGATAGTTATTTTGAATAGAATTTCTCTTTGTATCTCTTGCTGTTGCATTTTGTTGGTGATGTATAAAAATGCTGATGATTTATGTGGATTTATTTTGTATCCTGCAACTTTGCTAAAGTTGTGGATTAATTCTAATAGTTTTTTAGTTGATTCTCTAGGGTTCTCTAAGTAGACCATCATATCATCTGCAAAGAGTGATAATTTGGTTTCCTCATGACCTACTCTAATTCCTTTAATCTCTTTTTCTTGTCTTATTGCCAAGGCTAGCATTTCTAATACAATATTGAACAGTAATGGTGATAGTGGACAACCTTGTTTCACCCCTGATCTTATTGGGAATGGTTCCAGTTTATCACCATTACATATGATGTGAGCTGATGGTTTTAAATAGATGCTACCGACTATTTTAAGGAAAAGTCCATTAATTCCTATTCTCTCTAATGTTTTTAATAGGAATGGATGTTGAATTTTATCAAATGCTTTTTCTGCATCTATTGAGATTATCATATGGTTTTTGTTAGTTTGGTTATTAATATAGTCAATTATGTTAATAGTTTTCCTAATATTGAACCATCCCTGCATTCCTGGTATAAATCCTACTTGGTCATGGTGTATTATTCTAGGAATGATTTTCTGTAATCTCTTTGCTAATATTTTATTTAAGATTTTTGCATCAATATTCATTAAGGAGATTGGTCTATAATTTTCTTTCTCTGTTTTTGTTTTACCTGGTTTAGGTATCAGTACCATGTCTGTATCATAAAAAGAGTTTGGTAGGAGTCCTTCATTTCCTATTTTTTCGAATAGTTTATATAATATTGGAGTTAACTGTTCTTTAAATGTTTGGTAGAATTCCCATGTAAATCCATCTGGTCCTGGGGATTTTTTCTTAGGGAGTTGATTAATGACTTGTTCTATTTCTTTTTCTGAAATGGGACTATTTAAGTAATTTATTTCCTCTTCTGTTAATCTGGGCAATCTATATTTTTGTAGATATTCCTCCATTTCACTTAGGTTATCAAATTTATTGGCATACAGTTGGGCAAAGTAACTCCTGATTATTGCTCTAATTTCCTCTTCATTGGTGGAAAGTTCTCCCTTTTCATTTTTGAGACTAACAATTTGATTTTCCTCTTTCCTTTTTCTAATTAAATTAACTAGAGGTTTATCTATTTTGTTGGTTTTTTCATAAAACCAACTTTTAGTTTTATTTATTAATTCAATAGTTTTTTTACTTTCAATTTTACTAATCTCTCCTTTTATTTTTAGGATTTCAAGTTTGGTATTTGATTGGGGGTTTTTAATTTGTTCTTTCTCTAGCTTTTTTAGTTGCAAGCCCAATTCATTGATTTTCTCTTTTTCTATTTTATGCAAATAAGCATCTAGAGATATAAAATTTCCCCTTATTACCGCTTTGGCTGTATCCCACAAATTTTGGTATGTTGTCTCATTATTGTCATTCTCTTGAATGAAATTAGTAATTGTGTCTGTAATTTGCTGTTTCACCCATTCATTCTTTAGGATAAAATTATTTAGTTTCCAATTGCTTTTTGGTCTATTTTCTCCTGGCCTTATATTGCATGTGATTTTTATTCCATCATGATCTGAAAAGAATACATTTATTATTTCTGCCTTCCTGCATTTGATTTTGAGGTTTTTGTGTCCTAACACATGGTCAATTTTTGTATAAGTTCCATGGACTGCTGAGAAAAAAGTAAACTCCTTTCTGTCTCCATTTAATTTCCTCCAAAGATCTATCATACCTAACTTTTCTAACATTTTGTTTACCTCCTTAACTTCTTTCTTATTTATTTTGTGGTTTGATTTATCAAGTTCTGAGAGAGGGAGGTTGAGATCCCCCACTATTATAGTTTTGCTGTCTATTTCTTCTTGCATCTCTCTGAACTTTTCCTCTAGGAATTTCCATGCTATACCACTTGGTGCATATATGTTTAGTATTGATATTGCTTCATCATCTATGGTACCCTTTAGGAAGATATAATTTCCTTCTTTGTCTCTTTTAATTAAGTCTATCTTTGCTTTTACTTGGTCTGAGATCAGGATTGCTACCCCTGCTTTTTTTTGTTCACCTGAAGCATAATAGATTCGGCTCCAGCCTTTTACCTTCACCCTGTATGTATCTCTATGTTTTAGATGTGTTTCTTGTATACAACATATTGTTGGATTCTGGTTTTTAATCCACTCTGCTATCTGCTTCTGCTTTAAGGGAGAGTTCATTCCATTCACATTCACAGTTAAAATAACTAATTCTGTATTTCCTGTCATCTTATTTACCCTAGCTTATGCTTTTCTCTTTCTTATCCCCTTTCCCTCCTCCCTACTATTTTGCTTTTGAAAACCACTTCCCTCAAACAATCCTTCCCCTTTAGAGCCCCACTCACCCCCTTTTTCCCCCCTTTCCCTCCAGTTTCCTTATAAGTACGTCTATTATTCCCTCTGAGCCAAATCTGATGAGATGGAGATTAACCCAATTCTCATTCCCCTCCCTTTTCTCCCCTCAATCATTATAGGTTTTCTTTGCCTCTACATGTGATGTAATTTCCCTTATTTTACCTCCTTTTCCTCTTCTTCCAGTGTTATCCCTTTTCTACCTCTAATTTCTTTTTCAGTTTATCATATCATAAGATTCATAAAATCACAATAAACATATCATAATAATCATAAAATCACAGTAATCATATGATAATAATCATAAAATCACAGTAATCATATCATAATAATAATGTAATAATCAATTCATAAAATCAACCCTCATTCTATAAGTATCTATAACATAAATATAGTTCTCAAGAGTTATTTTTTCTTGTTACCTTTTTATGTTTCTCTTGTATTCTGTGTTTGTAGATCAAATTTTTTGTTCAGTTCTGGTCTTTTCAGTAGAAATAGGTGAAATTCTCCTATATCATTGAAAGACCATCTTCTTCCCTGGAAGATAATGCTCATTCTAGCTGGGTAACTTATTCTTGGCTGTAATCCAAGTTGCTTTGCCCTTTGGAATATCTGATTCCAGGCCCTTCGATCCTTCAAAGTAGAAGCTGCTAGGTCCTGTGTGATCCTAATTGTATCTCCCCGATATTTAAATTGTTTCTTTCTGGCTTCTTGTAATATCTTTTCCTTGGTATGATAGTTCTGGAATTTAGCCACGATATTTCTGGGGGACTTAATTTTTGGGTTTCTTTCAGGAGGTGATCGGTGGATTGTTTCAAGGAGTATTTTGCCTTCTGGGTGTAAAATATCAGGGCAGTTTTCTTTTATGATTTCCTGGAATATAGTGTCCAGGTTCTTTTTTTCATCGTGGCTTTCAGGAAGCCCTATAATCCTTAGATTGTCTCTCCTAGATCTATTTTCCAGGTCAGTTTGTTTTTCTTAGGAGATATTTCATGTTTTTCTCTATCTTTTCAGTTTTTTGTTTTTGTTCAACTGATTCTTGAAGTCTTGATGAGTCATTAATTTCCAATTGTTCGATTCTAATTTTTAATGTCTTATTTTCTTCAGTTACTGTTTTTAGTTCCTTTTGCAATTGACCAATTACATTTTTTTGTTCACTGCATTCTTTTTCCATTTTTTCTATTTTATTTTGCAGTGATCTCATTTCGTTTCCCCATGTTTCTTCTAACTCTCTTTTAAGATTTTTTATGCAATCTTCAAAGAAAGCCTTTGTGACATGGAGACCAATTTATGTTTTTCTTTGGGGCTTTTTCTGGAGTTGCTTTACCTTTAGGGGCCTCAGGATTTGAGGTCTGTTCTTCCCTCTCTCCATAAAAGTTGTCTATGGTGAGAGCTCTTTTTGGTTTTTTATTCATTTTTTTTAAAGGTGTGAGGTCTGTTTAGGGCAAAGGTGGGACAGCTGCTTTAATTTGCCCTGGGGCAGTTCTGCTGATTGAGTTATTTCAGGAACTGGGCAGCTCTGCTGATTGAATTATGTCAGGGCTGGGCAGCTCTGCTGATTGAATTATTTCTGGTGCTTATCAGACCTGTTGTTTGATTGATTGCTTTAAGGTGCTGTGTAATGGCAGCTAGTTACGATGCTCATCAGGGGTTCAGTGGTTCACAATCTATCCCCCTCAAAAGGCAGACCCTCCAAACCACCTGCCCACAATCAGGACAAATTGTTCCAAGAGGCTCGCAGAAGACTCCCAGGTGTGTGAAAAGCACAACGCTCCCACTCCTGTTCTGACTCCTGTTCCAGCTCCCTGCCCCGGTCTCCCTGTGCTGCAGTCTGGGTTCAGTAGGCCACCCCCTGCCCCATTAAAACAGACCTGTTTTGAGGTTCTTCCAGAGTATCTTCTTCTAGAATCGTGTTGTTCTCCGGATATTGTGGATTTTTTTGCTTCAGAATCAGTCTAGAGGCTTCATATTTTGTTGGTTTGAGGGGAGGTTAGAGGAGGTTACAGAGAATCCTGTCTGATCTCCGCCACCATGGCTCCACCCCCGGAAGGAAAGAGCATAGTGTTATAAATAGACCATATTTCAATGATCTCTTGACCTGGTAGCTGCACTTAAGACAAGAGTAAAAGTATGTGCATATATTATTGACTATACACACACACAGATATGTAGCCTCCATTTCTGTATTGCTTTTTTGTTTGTTTTTGTTTTTTACTATTACACTACAAATATCTTTTTAAATTCTGTAATTGCAATGTCCAGCTCTAATATCCTATGATAATCTTGGGAGATTATTGTATTAGACTCTTAGAAATAATGACATATATATTTTACCAACTCACCCACTCCCAATAAAATAATGCTTGAACATTATTATTGACATTGACTATTTTTCTATTTGTTGGCAAAATTTTTTTCTTATCCATAGCAAATGGATGGATGACTAGCTATTACCAAAACTGGTTGATATAGGTAACATATAGCTTATAGTTCAGATTTGTGCATCAATGACAAAGAACTATCAGGATAGTTTAAATGATACCAGATAGAAAAAGATCTTATTCTCTAGAAAGCACAAAAGAATGTAAAACAAATCTTTCACATGTGAACATCACAAAGAATGGTGTATTGGAAAGAGTGATGTACTTGGGAGTTTAGAAAAGACTCAGGTTTCAATTTGTCTCTGACATATCAATTGGGAAGTCTTAGACAAGGCACTTAATGACAGGTTTTGCTTTCTTTAGTTACAAAATAGGAATAATGTTATCTGTTCTACTTATATCATAAGGTTTTTTGAGGATTAAAGGACACATATGTATATATATGTATATATGCACACACACATATATGTAGTTGTATAAATATCAGTTATCATTAAATAATCAATAGAAAATCTTCTTTAATTGCATATGAATGCAAGTTCAATGTACTTTGCATTGTTTAGAAAATAAGGTTATGCTATGCTAAGGAGACCAAGAACAACTTCCTGTAGCTAATATATTTTAATTTTGAAAAATTTACCTTTAATAAGTGCCTGAAATTCTTTATGTTTAACTGTTCCTCTTTGAAGATCAATCTTTAAGGTCATAAGGAGGACAAAAAGGAATTTGTGGTTTTCATATAGGCCTCTGACTGAGTACACAAAAACTTCATAAGTCAAAAACTCAATAATATTTACAATTCTCTTCTGTGGCAAGGGAGATTTCTCAGACCTAAAAATCATATTAAAAATTAAACAAAAGCAATTTATAAAAGAATTAATCTATCTATTTATTTATCTATCTATAAATCAATTTTAAGTCATTGCTTTTGAGTAGGAAAAATAATAATCAAGTTCCAACCTGAACATGGATTGATCGAATAACTTCAAGAATTGTGCCAAGGATGTCTGGTACATGATATTGACCATACTCATTTCTGTGATAAGAAAGTAGAGAATGCTTCCTCGTGTAGCAGCTGGTCGAAATTCTTCCTGAGCATTATTAATCTTGATCTCTGTTTCTGCTGCCACATGCAGCTTTTCACTTACTTCAGCAGCTGTTTGCTTGGTTGTCCGGAGAACACCAATGAGAGATTCATCATCCACTAAGGAACCTAATTTTTAAACAGGGAAAAAATATAACATGACAAAGAAATGGCCTTAAAGTGAGATACAACATTTGCTCTGTAGTTGGTCCCAATGTTTAGATAGAGTACAGCACCACAATCCTTATCAATTAATGAAATGTTCTCTATTGTGTCTTTTGAAATTTGGATATTTCACCAAAATCCATAGAAATTAATCAAAGAGTTGAGGGAAATGTCTTTTTTATTAATTTAGAAATTTGATATCTATAACAAAAGTACTGAAGTGGTAAACTTCAGAATTAGTCTTTGTAGTTAAACCCAATGGGCCTGATTGGCTGCTTTATGTAACTGTTAGTGTACATTAGGAACCTGCCCTGTTCCTAAGATCATCACTAGTTTATTGGAATGGACACCCTGGTAGCTTTCTTCCAAACCTCTCAATTTCTTCTATATCACAGCTTTTCACTAACTACACATATTCCTTTTTAAGTACTGTACATATTTTCCTTATTTATGAATTTTCTGTCCTTGCAGGTATTTTCTTAACATAATGTCCTTGTCAGTATGGTCATTGTCTGCTTTTGATAATAAGAATTATCTAGATCCCAACTTTTTATACCATTGTTTGCAATCCCATATGGGGTCTACTAACTGAATGTAGGGGTCACAAAATTATGGGTTTTACCATTAAATGCTTTATTGTATATTTATTTTATATACCTTTTTATCTGGGTCCATGTAAAAATTTCTCAGGCAAAAAGGGGTCACAAGTAGAAAAAGTTTAAGACGACCTGATCTAGACAAGAAGCCTATATTTTTATTAACTCGCTTCAGTGACCTAAAGTATTTTAAGGGACATTAGTGCTCAATAAAAACAGATCATGATAACAAGGGATTAAAAAAAGTTTTGAACTACTGTGTGACCCTGGGAAAGTCACTTAACCCCAATTGCCTCAGCAAAAAAAAAAAGTTTTCAACCAGTTTGGGATTGAATTTTTTTAGTGGATAAAAATGTGCATTTAGATTTGAACTTGGGGAAGACAGTGAACTCTCAAATGCCACAAGAGAGGGTATTCCTTATTATTGCTCTGTAAGAAACGACCAGCAGGACGATTTCAGAGAGGCCTGGAGGGACTTGCATGAACTGATGCTGAGTGAAACAAGCAGAACCAGGAGATCATTATACACAGCAACAACAATATTACATGATGATCAATTCTGATGGACATGGCTCTCTGCAACAAAGAATTGTCTCAAACCAGTTCCAATTGTTCACTGAAGAAAAACATATACACCCAGAGAGAGGGATATGAAATATGGACCACAACATAACAATTTCATGCTCTCTATTGAGGTTTGCTTGCATTGTGTTTCCTTTCTCTGATTTTCTTTTTTTTTCTTGTAGATAGGATTTTTCTTGCACAACTTGTCAAGTATTTCAACATTATTAACATGTAGTGGACTTCCTGCCATCTAGGGGAGGGGAAGGGGCTGGGGGTAAAAGTTGTAATGGAAAGCTTTGTAAAGATCAATGCTGGGTAACTACCCATACATATGTTATAAAAATAAAAAGCTTTAATTAAAAAAAGAGAGGGTATTCCTTCTATATGTCTTCCCAAATTTATGGTGGCAAAAATTATTCCTAACTGTAAAATGTGTGCATACAAAATTCTATGCAAGAGTAAAGACAGACTGAAAAGAGTATCCAAGAAAATCTGATATATATAATGACAAAATCATTATAATGTAACCTAAGTACTGCTGTTGGTTTGGTTTTTGTTTTTCCCAGAACTACAGTATAATCTTTTCCCTAAGAGTTGTAGATTGAAGCTAGACAAATTAGCTTCTCTTGGGAAATCAAGTTAAATAATTATTAATTATCTATGTGAGAGGGGTGATACCATGGTGCATATATGTTACTTATATGGGAGACAGGGCTTGCCTGATGAGAGATCCTGGTTGGTCCCCATGTATGTTAACAGTGAGCTTACATCTGGAATTCAAGTTCCTGCTGTATGACTGAGTGTCAGTTTCCCCAAACAGAATTTTATATTAATGGCCATCTAGGGAGTTCAAGAGTTTTGAAATTCTTCAATTTTGCTGCTGGATATCCAGCATGAGATGATCAATGCAATTCCCGAAATTTTTGGAGGTTAATTGTAACACCACTAAAAGGTGAAGCAGAAGGGTATTTATTAACTCTTCTCCAGCACCTTCAGTGGCTAAACTATTTCATGTGTGTAGAAAAAGATCTTTGCAAGAAATGTTTATTCTGAATCCATGAGACAATACCTTGTGTTGTACTTAGTTTATACAGTAGATTATCTTCTAGTTCTTTCATTTTCCTCTTATTAAAAGTAACATCTTCCATAAGTTTAACTCTCTCTGACTCCAGTTCCTATTTTTAGGCATCAAAAAGTAGGACAACTGTAAAAAAACTGCATTAATTTTATAGAAAATCCAATTTATTAGTGTTTATCAACCACCAGTTTTTTTCAAATGCTCAAATATACTAAAGTATGCATATATAAATGCATATAATGGTTAATATAATCAGTAAATCCATCTAAATCTGCTTATTTTTCTCAACTTCCCATATCTGATATCAAGTCTACATTGTGTGCCCCCTGAGATGAAGGAGTCAAGTATGGCAAATGTTTTCCTGGGCATTCTTGATTTGGCTCTCTTGCTTATGGGGCCCCTTAACAGTACTCACAGGATTTTCCTACCTTGACCTTGCTCACTTAGGCCTTCTGACCATGCACACAGAACTGCCTTGTCCTGTACAAAGATTAATCCTGGGCCTAAGTTTTCTGGATGTAAGAAGCCTAAGGTGTCTAATGAGAGGTTTTTGACTTTTGTCTTAGCTTTGATCCTGTATAATATAACAACAAATCATCTCTCAAATGTTCTTTTGCCTAAACTTTATTTTATTTGTATAATTCAACAGGCTTCTTTCCCATTCTCTCTTTTTTTTTTTTTTTTGCTGAGGCAATTGGGGTTAAGTGACTTGCCCAGGGTCACACAGCTAGGGAATGTTAAGTGTCTGAGACCAGAATTGAACTCAGGTCCTCCTGACTTCAGGGCTGGTGCTCTATCCACTGCAAAATCTAGCTGCCCCCCCATTCTCTTTTAAATGAGCACAATGAATTTTTATAAAATACCTATATACATCTACTTATTCATTGGATTCATTCTTTTAAATAATGCTGTAACATAACCTGTCATAAAGCCTTTCCAGATTAACCCATCATTCATCCTTTTGTTCAGTCAATGACTTCACTGTAGGTTTTGGTACCATATAAAGAATCCTGTGACATATATTTTGGAGACAGCATGAAAGAAATAGGAAGGACAGTGCTTTCCTTCCTGAAACCCACAACAGAATGAGAGAAGCAAAGCAAATATGGACACACAAATATGTCTTGGAAAAATGTACTTGCAATAATATTAATGCAATTGGACAGAGCTATATGCACTGAGAGGCTCATGAGGCAGTTCAGAGAGAATGGAACTGAAGTCAGATAAGTTTAGTCAAAATTAGTTTTCATGGGGGAGGAGACTTCTAGGCAGAATTTTCTAAGGGATGTGTTTTGAGAGGAGAATGTTAGGGAGTGAAAAAACATGCAAAGAAATAGAAGAGGAAGCATTAAGTCCTATTTAGGGGATAGACAATAAATAAGTTTGTTCTCTTGATGTGAGGAGTTCATGTTAATTATGAAAAATTAAGATGGTCACCTAAAGGGAGGGCATTGATTCCCATGCTGAGGAAGTGATAAAAACCATTGTTGATTTCATATGAGGACAGGGATATGATTGAATGGCACCCAAGGCAAATGATGTTTGCTTCTGATTTTAGAACAGAGTGGATTGGGGAGAGGGTGGATGTAAGGAGGTCAGCTTGAAGATTAGTTTAATAGTCTAGATGTGTCACAGAATCACAGGAGATCAGAGCTGGAAGGAATCAAACTCTAGAGATGATCATTTAGTATAGTCTACTCATTTTATAGATAAAGGGCCTGAGTTACAAATAGAGGAAGTAACTTGCTTAAAGTCACCCAACTACCAGGTGGTAGATCCAGGCCCAGATCTAAGACCTGATTGAGAAGCAATGGGGTATAGTGAAGTCAGGATGATCCCACCTCTAATACTTACTAAATATATGATTTGGCCCTTAACCTCAGTTTCAGTATCTGTAAAATGAGGGATCATTGGACTCCATAGCCTTTGAGACTTTTCCAACTCTAAATCTCTGGACCTATAACTGCTGATCTGTGCTCTTGCCATTTATATGGTCACTTGGATCAAGAGTGAGTAGAAAGGGATGGATACAATTAATGCTACAAGGTATGAGATGGGCTGCAGCTATAGAAATCCCTGAACCAATTCTGAATTTGAAGCTTTAGGGAATATAAAATGAACTAGTTTGCTATTTTGTTGATCTCATAAAATTTAAAGCATAGTGGGGAACTTGTGATGTTTCTGCTCCATCTCTTACCCGTGCAGCTGAGAGAATAACTTGCCCTCTGATAATTTGCTGTGGCCCTAGATCCTCCCTGCCCCCCTTAGAATGGTGTTTTAAAAGATTTGAAGATAAAGAGCAGTTGAAGAGTGGCAGTTCATTAGATAATTAGAATTTCAAAGGTCAGTGCTAATATAATGAAGCTCAAAACCCAAGAATGAAAATCAAAGTGAGAAAAAAAGAATCACAGTATCCAAGAATCTTATAGTTGGAGAGAGCCTCATTAACTTTCTCATTTAACAGATGAAGTCCAAAAGTGGCTGTTAACTTGCTCAAAGTAGCAGCTATTTAGTGGCAGGGTTGAGACCAAAATCAAAGTCTTTTTATTCCTCCTTAAGTATTTGGTTTTTTTTTCTCCATTATGCTGTGCCATGCACAACATGTATGAACACCACAAATAAAGCTGATGTTCATTCATATTTAGTGATGGTAGTGATGAAGATCAGAGATCATGTCTATATAATTTATAATATTTAGTTTGGAGCTACTTGGTAGTATTTTGACTTTATTTTCTCATGACAGGGCTGAGCCAGATCATAAATAATTTTTATCCCCTGTTTCTTTCTGAAGTTAGTGTGATAAGCTATGTATTATTTTATGATATCAGTGAAAGGGATGGGATTTGGATTTTTGATTTCACTGATGTAGGGAATTCCCAAACCAAACACCTTCTTCTCTTAGTGTAAGTAAGCACATTTTTGCTCTCAGTACATTAGGCTCACTAGAGTGAATTCATTGGCCAGGGTCGAACACAAGTCCTTCTGACTCCAAGGTAAGCTTTCTTTCCATGACTTGATAATCCTCATGTAAGTGCTACTGATGCTAAATTTGTTGGGATGTTTTTAATTGGTCCAAGTCTCTGAGATACAAAGCTGAGGATGTAAATTGCAAGCTAGAATTATTCTTTTTATTCTTTTTTTAAAAAATACTTTCTTATTCATTCAGATTAATTCATGTTAATTTTCTCTAATTTTTAGCTATCAAATATAACAGTAAACAAGATAGGTTTTTTATTAATCAATACAAAGTTTTTATATTGTATTTTGTAGAAGTCCCTGACATAAAAATCATAGAATTTTAGAGCTTGAAGGTAATTTAGAAACATTCTAATCTAATTCTATCATTTCACTGATGAGAAAACTGAGGTGCATTGCCTTGTCTAGGGTCTTACAACCAGTGAGGGACAGAGTGGGAATAAGTATTCCAGTTTCTGGACTCTCTGCTCTGCTCTGCTTTTTCCTATGGTACCCACTTTTCAGATTCCTATCTCTAAAAGAGTTAACCAGCTTCTAAAATTAATAAAGTTGTTTCTTTTTTTAAACTAATCTGTTGATCATTTAAAAATCTACTGTACCTCTTCTTTCTCCTTATTGTCTCTCTTCTTTCTCTCTCTGTAGTTATCTCTTTACATATCTTTTCCTTTATATGATTGTTTTGCCTTTCTCCCTCCTCCTTTCTTCTCTCTCCTCCTTTCTTCCTTTTTCTTTTCTCTTTCCTATCCTCTCCTGATTCTAAAAAAAATTAATCCTGCTTCCATGAATTTGATTTTTACTTCACTATAGTTTTTTTTAATTGATTTATAACCTTATGGGTTATTGGCACTTGAGGGAAAAACAGTTTCCATCTCTGATTTAAATTCCATTTATTTAAAATAAGGGGAAGACATACCTGTTTCATTAAATACATGCACTATTATGTACCATATGGAAAAATGGAAATGGAACCTAAACAAAGAAAAATTCAAAGGCAAACTTTCTCTGCAAGGTCTCTATTGTGGTGATGGTACTAGGTGCTAAGAGGCAATTATTCTAAATAAGGATGTCCCAGGCATTGGAGTCAATCTACAGAAACATTGGAAGGGTGATATGTGGAAGAAGGAAGGCAGGAATACCTGTAAAGTCTGTCTAGTTGCTATAGAGATTGGAACAGAAATATTTCTAAATGACAGTACACAGTAAAATTTTGACTTGCTTTTTGCTTTTCTACATATTTAGTTTTTTTAAGTATATTTTCTTCCAGATATGTTCATTATAAGCAGATGTTTTCAAATTGAGAGACTGATTACCTGTTTCTCTGTAAGAATAACCCTTCTCAGTAACTGATTCTCAAGTCCTTTCATTGTAACAGTAAAATCAATGACTGATGTTTTAGCATTAATCTCAGGTGTGAATGCAGGATTTGGTAGCTTTGTTGTAATATAAAGTTTAAATGAATCCATGATTTCACATTCTTTGTCACCAACTTTGACCTACATCAGAGAAGAAATTTGAAAAGTTTAGATTCAATTTAGGAAAGAATTTACTAACTATAAATTAAATTGGAATAATACAGAATCTTTATTCTTGGGGGGCTGTTAATATTGGGACAATTGTTAATTCAGGATAATTTAGGCATGGTCCTCCTTGAAGACAAAAGAAGGAACCAAAATCTCTCTAAGTCTTCCCTGGAAATAAATCTGAAGTGAAATTTTTAGTGAATGAAGCAAATCAGAGGACATATATGTAATTTGGCATGACAACTATGAAAGCATCTTTGGATAGCTTTCAGAATATAAACTTAAATAGGAAAATTTACATCTTTATTTCAATATAATTGATTTCTTTTCTTTTTATTTGTAATAGTGGCTTTGGAACATCCTTGGATCACTTTGAATGAAAGCACCTGGGAGACTTTTGGCAGAAGACACCCTGTTTTTCTCTATCACAGTGGTGGGGAATAGCCTCTTTCAATTGACTGCATTGCCAGAAGATACTGTGTCTTTAAAAATTGCTAGACTAGGATACTCTTCTCTGGCTGATGTTCCCAAAGGATAAAGGTTGACCTATATCATGAAAACTGACTGAAGTGGAGGGAAGTTCCTTCTTTACTTTTTAGACTGGTGGCCCTGAGAAACAAATCGAGGGTTTTTGTTTGTCCTGTTTAGTTTGTCCCTTTCACTTCTAAGTACAGAAGATAGAATCCCTATTAGAGTTAGAACCAATCTATGGCGACCTTGGAGCCAGGATTCAAAGCTGGAACCTTATCAGGAAAATTCCAAAACGTCAGGGTACCTGAGATCTGAGCTCTTGGGGAGCCCTGGACTTGGAACTTGAGACTCTATTATATAGAACTTAACCCAAGTTGCAACTCTAATTCTCCCCTGTTATTCAGAGTAAAAGACAGTGATTGTGGAAGCAGAAATGGGGGTGGAGAGGAGTAAGGATCAATATTCCAATCCTAATATGTTGGGGACTATGCTTATATACACATTATTATAGCTTTGAAGTATAAAAGCGAATTAGTATAAGTGATTACATAGAACTGGGGTATAGTGGACCCCTTCTATAATGAAGGAACACCAACTCTGGGGGCTTGAGTCAATAGCCAAAAACCTAGATACTCCTATACTTCCTTAATGATACAAGGTTGCTACAGAACTCTGGGATAAGGAGTAAGCTATAACACACCTGGATTTTAGGCAGTGAGTCAATGTTATCACTGTTATATATGTATATTATTTAATTCACTTAAACATATCCTATGAAAGAATCCATGACTTTACCAGAATGGATCCACAATATATAAAAAAAAAATTCAAGCTCTCCTCATTTAAACTATACTTTGAAACACTCACTTCACAACAACACTGTGAGATAGGTAGTATAATTATCATTATTTCCATTTTTCAGATGACAAAATTGAGTTTTTAGGAAGGTTAAATGTCTTGTGAGTGAGTGATTACACAGCTAGTAAGTATTTGAGCTGAGCTGTGAATTCAGTTCATTTCCTAAGTAGATCATGTTTTTCATGGCACTATGTTGCCTTAGATTCCAACAATGAGATGGGGATGGTGCACTGAATATCCTAATGTCACTCACTTCATTAGGATCAGAGCCAGTGCATCTAAAGCAACTGAGAATGGATGAGCCTATTTTTAAAAACTCTCCACAGAAGACAGACAACTCCTTTTGGTTTATTAAAAAAAAGGCATATGAAAAGCATTCCAATTAACATGACAGATTTTCTTGAAAAATCTACCTTTCTTTTTAATGACGAAACCTGTGAACTTTTAAGAAGTTCAAAATGAAGCCACTGGACATTAAAGGACTCAAGCACAGATTCATATTAGAAGCTATTGCCTGCACTCATTCTGCTGAAGGGAACACTGAGATGTCTCCATTTTAACTAAAGTAATTCCAAATCATGAAGATCATAGAATAGCATGAATAGTAACAAATGTTACATGTTATTGGAGAACAAGTCATATTATCACCAATGATCTGGAACAATTTTCCATAGCTCCTGGTATAGAGCCATGCTCAAATGAAAAATTAATGTAGAAGAAAAAATCATTTTCTGTAGATAAAATCTAGATTTGCTCCTCTTAAGTGAAGAAATCTAACTTTATACTTAATTATAGATTGTGAAGCGCACCTTCTAGCCCTTACCAATATATATTTTCTAATTAACATTCATATTTTAATAGTGTATTTGGATTTTAATAATTTTGTACACAATCTTGAAATATATTCCTTCTACATATAGTTGCAGCCTAGCTAAAAAGGCAGTTAGCTATGAATCCTGTGGTGGGCAGTATACATATGTAATTCAGATCATGTAGCAGTTTGAGGAGAGCATTTAAGAGAAGGTAAGAAATAAGAAAATCACCATAAAACTTAAAAAAAAGAACTCATATGCCTAGGAGGAGAACATATCTATTTCCCCCATCTCCTATGCTGCCCCAACAATATTCTTTCTAAACTACTCTTCGCTCTCCCTCCTCCTGCATCACAACCCAAGCTAGTCTAAATACTTCCAACAAATGCTCACATTTTTTAAGGGAATTTCAGAATTTATCTCCCTCTGAATCAGACTACTCAAAACAACCCTAAATGATAGATTTGAATTTTAATTGAATTTAACAAACACGTATTAAATATCTTCTGTGTGTGAGGCCCCAAATTTAACTGTTATATTACTATTTTAATAATAGGAACCTCTGAACACCAATTTGAAATGTAAATATTTTAAGGGTATTTTGTACTCAAAATATAAAAGGAAAGGCTTCCCTTCCCACCCCCATTGCTATACTCTGAAGGATATGTAGATGTCACCATTGTTCTTTCTTAGGAACTAACCTTGAAAGTAGTTCCTGTTTTAATGAAATTCTTTTCCAATACATTATCCAGGGCCGGATCTAGCTCTTCACGTATATCCTCAATAAGTAAGGGTCGTCCCAATGAAAGGGAGTCCTCTAAGTGTGTTCGGAAATATTTATGATTCAAAGATGTCACCTTAAAATAAATTATTCATTAATATAAGAACAGCATAAGATCAATGCTGGGGAACTACCCATACATATGTTATACAAATAAAAAGCTTTAATAAAAAAAAAAGAATAACATACAAAAAAAGAACAGCATAAGAACTTACACAAATCTTAAGTAAAAATCAAAAGATTTGTTAGGAAAATAAATCTATATTTAGAAACATTTTCCTAAGAAAGTGATCTAGAGAAATAGTATTTAAATAATTATTTGTTTGTTGAAAGGAAACACACAAAGTAAGTTTATAAAAGGTGTGTTTTCATTTTTGCAGAAACAATGAAGGCATCATGGCTTCCTTAAAATCCATAGAAGGCAGGATGAAGCCATATTTTTTTTCCTATTGTAGATGGGATGATGGGACTCATGATATAACTATTTGGTTGCAGATAGAGAAGGAATCATCTCAATTCAACTCAACTAATTTTCATACAGGCACTTGAAGGTAGTAAAGATTATGGCTAGGAAAGTCTTTATTCAATCACATAGATAATGAAAAACATAGAAAGTTCTCTAAAGAGTCCATAAACACATTACATAAGGCTCCAGTCCATCAGTTCCCTCAGAAGGGAAATGAACTTGAGGTTGTTGTGGCAATTCTTTGACATCCTGCAGGATTCCTAAATCTCCTACAGGGTCATTATATAGTCTCTCTAAGATTCATAGTGTTATCCTATGGTATGGATTCCTCCCAGAAGGGAAATGCAAAGCACTATGTAAACCTTAAAGTTCTATATTTATTATTATTATTATTATTATTCAGTTACCTAGAACATATTAATGAGATTGATATCACAGTTTAATCTTTTTACAAAAAGCACAGTTAACTTTTCATATTTTTCTTAATGTGCCTTTTCTTGTTTCTTTCACTTGCTCCACATTCCTCCTTAATGTCATTGTACCAGTCAGGGTCTAGGTTAGATATTAACACTGTGAAAACTGAGGTGGCTAGTGAAAAGGAGGAGATGTGACCAGAGAAAAGATGGAATCCAATTACTGGCTCCCATTATAACTCTTGTAAAATGAAGAGTAGGGATTTCTATTCCTTTGAGAACAGCCTGTTGATTACTACTTCTCTTAGTTTTTAGCCCTTTTAGATACAGATACTTGGATGATTTTTCCTCCCTGGAAATCAGGCAGATAAAAGCAGGTGTGAACCCATATGATCCTCCAGTTGCACTACATTCTTTGAGCCTCGTTTTACTCTATAGGCTCTGAAATATAAATCTGAAATTTCCCAGAGTTATCATAAGGATCAAAAGAAGTGATGTGTGTGAGTACTTGGAAACCTGTAAATTACTACACAAATTGTCAAAAGAAGATCTCGTGAGTGCTGAAACTAACTGCTGAAGGTGGTAGCTTTGGGACAGGTGTATTCCAGGTTACATTCTTAGGGAAAATTAGCATTCCATTTTCTTGAACTCTACCTGCAAATCAAAGTCTTTTTCTTTTGATTTAATCCAAGTTTTGCCTTGAGTTTGTGGATCTATCAAAAGTGGATATCGGGTTGCCTTAGTCACAATGATACCATTTTGAATTGAGAGGTCATCTCCAGGTAATCCCTGAAGTCCCCATTCACCAATCTAAATGAAAGAAAACAGAACATTAGCTTAGTATCCAGCAATTAGTTTTAACTGGATCAAATTATTAGGGCATGGGGGTAATATTGTAAAATTATTGCTAGTAATAAAAATAGCACTATCAATTTTAAAGAATTTTTAAAAAGCATGCTAGTCCAATGGATTTTTCTCTCTCATAACCTATTATGTTTATTATTTTGAAAAAAACCAGTTTGTCATTTTGAACTGAAAAACATGATTTTTTTTCAAAAATAGTAATTGAAATACCCTTTTCCTTTTCTCAAATATCTCAGACTAACACTAATCTTCCCCCAGAGTATTCTCACATTTCAAGTCTGCTCTATCAACTAGGCCTTTAAAGAAGGCATTGTGGTATGATGATGACAGTATCTTTATCTTTATCTTATGCAAAAATGAAGGAAATTGAATATATTTAAGCCTGATATTCCCAGTGGAAAAGCTTTCTCCTTGAAGGAAGTTATATGTTCTGAGAGTTTAATTTACTCTTTCAAGTTACTAAGGAACTAGCTAGCACATTATGAGTGTCACTTCTAACAATAGATGCGTTTATGAAAATCTGTTGATAAAATACATCTTTATAAAAGGAAACACATTTTCTACCAGTTTCCATATTTATTGTTACCACTTTATACATATAAGACTAGACAAAAAAAGAAAGCTCTTTCCCAATATTTTTCTCAGAATTAAGATGCAAAGAAGGAACAATGTAGGTCAGATTAGACAAAACCAAGATGCCTGGTATATCATGTCATCTATTACTATCTAGCAAAGGCTAAGCATTAAAACAACGTAGTGAGATCAGACGTTAAATATCAAAGTATCAGACAACAGACCAAACTAAGCTTAAATTCTGGGTGTGTTATCTCTTAAACTAAAGTGGGGCAAAAACTCAAAAGAGATGCAAGTAGTAGGCAGCAACTGGCAGAGATCTAGGCAGGCAACTAATTATTATCTTAGAAGTTTAGCAAAAGGGATATGGGATCAAAATTTAGGGACCCTGAATATAGGAGTAGGAAATTTAGTCTATAGTCAATTAAATTATGGGATACAAGATAGGGACAGCAGGAGATTCCTGAGTGCCAAGATCAGAACAGGATCCATAGAAAGACAGATTTAATGCTAAGCTAGTCAGCTACTGACCTGGGCTCCTTTGTTCATCCTGCCCAGGGATAGGATTGTTCTCAGAATCAGGAGATAAAGCTAATCCTACAGGGAAAAGGCACCTCTGGTATACAGTATATATAGAGGCAGGAAACAAAGCACTTAATTGCATCTTACTCAAAGAAGTCTAGTAGGGGGTATGCAACTATGCTTTTGCCTGATTCTCCACTAACTGAAAAAGTTGTCTATGCAAGAGCTATGGCAAACAGCATTAATTTTTCCAGGAAATTGCAGAGATGATGATGAGCATTAAGTGGTAATAATTTGCTCAACTTACCATATGCTATTTGCTTTTGAATACCTCTGACAGCAGATATGAGTTTCTCCCCACCTTTGAATATGACCAATAGATTTTGCTCCAGGATTAAAGGGCTAGCAATATAGAAGATTAATACAAAGTGAGGGAGTTGGGACTATTTTTAGTATACTGTGCTACCTTTCTTGCTCAAGCTGAGCTGCTTCTGGAAGAGACACCAGAGAATTCTTAAGCTTCCTGAATTACATTGACAGGCAATATAATTCTGGATACTAAAGATGTATGAGTAGAAAAATCCTTTTTTTTTTTAAGTCAAACTAGAAGCAATTGACAACTGATCCTCTGGGAGATTTTATCCCTAGTATAAAAGCCATAAGGGAGTGGTGATGAGATCCCTAAATGGGAAAAAGGGGGAAATGGGGAAAAGTGAGTATAGGGAAGTGAACAGATATTTTCTAACAAAAGATTCACTAGGAATTAAAAGCTGATTTGGTAAAGGAGGTGAGAATGAAGAATTGAGGATGAATTCTAGAAATGTGAACCTAAGTACTGAAAAGATGGTGATACTTTGATAGTGCTAGGCACAGGAGATACAAATAAAATGCATAAAACAGTCTTAATTCTCAAAGTTTATTTCCCAGCTGAGAGACAAGTATGCATGTATACACACACACATATATGTGCATATGTATATATGTCTTAATTCTCAAAGTTTATTTTCTAGCTGAGAAACAAGTATTCATGTATACATACACACATGTACACATATGTACACATGTATATACATCTTTATCCAAAGATATAGATATTACATGTGTGTATAAGTATATACAGAATAAATATGCAGAAAATAAAGACAAATAAGTACAGTAAAATTAAAAAAAAACACCAGGCAGATAAGGAGGAAGGACACTTGCATTTGAGGAGAACAGAAAAGACAACATAGAAAATATCTGAGCTCTTTCTAGAGAATAAGAGTAATTCTTTGAAATGGAGATGAGAAAGAAAGGCATTACAAGTATGGGAGATAGCTTGTGTCACATACAAAAATGTGAAGATGGGGGATGGTATTATTTGCATTATCTACCTCATAGGCCATTGTGAAGATCAAATGAGATGATATATGTCAAGTATATTGTAACCATAAATTATAAGTTATAATTATTTTATTCTCAATGTATAAGATAAAAATCTAAGAAAATAAGTTGAAATCCAAAAGAGATGATGAGGAAACCAGAACTTACTGTTGGAGGATCCACCAACATGGAAATGAGGTTTAAGTTTTCAGTAAATGGAATTTTCCGAACTCTCATCTCTACTTCCCACTGTTCTTTAAGCAAAAGGGTCCTGAATACCTGATTGAAAGGACCAAGGTAGGATAGGAAACCAGTACACAGCAGCACATCTCCTACAAGTCTATGTAGAAAAATCATATTTATGTATAAATACACAATAAGTTGTATTATGAAAATTAAAGAAAATACAAAGCTATAGATGGGGAAGGGCACCTTCTAACAAACTAAGGTATTCCAAGACATTAAGTTATATTTATAATTCACTTACTTATTTTAAATTTGTTTCGTTATTTTTAATTTTTATATATTACCTTCATTTCTGAATAAATCCCTTCCCTGGTCACTTTTTTAGGATTCTATCCCTTCTAAGAAAAAATTAAAAACAAATGTGAAATAAAGCATTGTCCCTGAACAACACTTACAACTGAATTGTAAAGGCTTCCATTATATTTAACGTTCCATAGATAGATTTTTCCACCTCTCCAATGAAGGGAAGGGATTGCATTTTTCTAATTCTTCCTCAGGGACAAACAATCATCATATTATATTATATTATATCATATTATATGATGTGATATGATATTATGTTATGTTACGTTATGTTACATTATATTATATTATATTATATTATATTATATTATATTATATTATAT
>JAJPUD010007563.1:0-83967 GCA_023553655.1 Myrmecobius fasciatus | reverse complement strand
ATTATATTATATTATATTATATTATATTATATTATATTATATTATATTATATCATATATCATATCATATTTAATCAAAATTAAATCAATAATATTTAATACACAGGTTGGGTTTCTTTTTTAGTTGCTATTCTCATTTAGTCTGTTGTAATCAATGGGTATGTTGTTTTTCTGGTTTTGCTTATTTTGATTTACTCACTTTACTTTGAATCAGTTTCTAAATTTCCTCTGCTTTTTTTTGAGCTTTTTAAACATATTTTTTATTGTACAAAATTATTATTTCATGAACCACAATTTATTGAGCCATTCCTCAATCAATAAATATCTATCTTCTCAGTTTTTTTACTATCATAGAAAGTTCTACTGTATGGGAGATGCCCTGTGCCATATGCAAAGACATGAAGATGGGGGGATGATAATATTTACATTGTCTAGCTCATAGGCCATTGCGAAGATCAAATGAGAGGATATATGTAAAATACTTGGTAAATATTTTCATGTATTTTAGGCCTTTCTTTTTATCTTTGATCTTTTTTGGGATATACGTCTATCAGGAGGATCTAGAGTCAAAGGGTATGGACATTTTATTCACTTTCTTAGCATCATTTCAAACTACTTTTCAGAACAGCTGGACCAATTCACAGCTTTGTCAACAGTATATTAGTATGAGTGCCTTTGTGCAACTCCTTCAACATTCACTATTTCATCTTATCCCATTCTTTATAAACTTACTGGGTATAACATGAAACTTCAGAAATGTTTTGATTTATACTTCTCTTATTACAAGTGACTTGGAAACAATATTTCAAATGGTTAATAGCTAGCTTACAAATAATAGTTAATAATTCAACTTTTGAGAAATGTTTGTTCATATCCTTTAACACACTTAAGAATGATACACTTACATATTTGTGTCAGTATTATATATTTGTCTATATATGTACCTATTTGGATATGTATATACAATACTTACATATCAGATCCTTATCAAAGATATTTGATATAAGCTTTTCCCAATTGACAGGTTTCTTTCTTATCCTGGTTGCATTAATTTTGTTAATATAAAAGCTTTATAATTTTTGTGACTGCCTTTCTCTCTCATGTGATTAGCCATATCTGGGAAATAAATCTGATCTGATTATCTTCTATTTTTAATGGTATGACCTTTAATATTAGATTACAGATCCATTTTATGCTAATTGTGGTAGATGTTCTAAGATGTAAGTTTAAACAAAATTTTTGCCAAATTGCTTTCCAGTCTTCCCAGCAATTTCTGTCCAATGGTTCTTCCCCAACAATTTATGTTTTGAGTTAAATGTAACTCAGTCTATATTTATTAAGTACATATTATGTGCCAGACATTGTTATACTCCAAGGAAACAAAGATGAACATGAAATAGTGCTGGCTTCAAATAATTTACATTTTTTTTATCTTTTGTACTTCTTTCAGGGCAGAAATTCTGCCCCAATCCATATATATTCAAGTGTATAACATATTGTTGATGCTCATTGAAAAGCACTGTGTAATATATTTTAATCATGTTTAACATAGATTACTTGCCATCTAGGGGAGGGGAAGGGAGAGGGGAAAGGGAGAGAAATCAGAGCACAATGTTTTGCAAGGGTCAATGGTGAAAAATTATCCTGGCATATGTTTTGAAAATAAAAAAATTTCAATAAAAAAGAAAGAAAAGCATTGTGTAAAAGGGTAGAGAAGGACATAGTAAAAGGGAAAAGAAGCATCATGGACTGTTTCCTCCTCTCAGCTATGGATTACCGTATGTCCTCATCTACAGAAAGCTAATCTAGCTGTGTTGTAGTCAGTTTGGATAGTCTTGATCAGATAAATGCAGATCTGGTTCAAGTAGGACATTAGATTCTCTATTGCCATTTTCCTCTTTGCCTTACTCAGCTCTGAATCTTTCCAGGTTTCTGATCTAGAATAAAAGTTGGGTTTATATCCTGAAGTCCATGAAGCCTCAGTGCTTTGATTTCAGGGAAGTTCATAAATTTGAATGGAATAAATGTAACATATCTCCCCCCCAAAATCTATAAATGAAATTTGGCATTTCCTTCAATTATTACTTTTAAAAATTCTTAGAAAGAGCCCATAGATTTCAACAGATTGCCAAAAGTGTCCATGATCGAGAGAATATTAACAACTCCTGATCAACACTGAATCACTTCCCTCCTTTCCTTACTTTCTCCTTTTCCTCTTAGTTTTCTGGAAACATCACTATTTATTAACCTTGGTGTTTCTTCCCAGCACAAAGATCACCAGGGGCCAGAAGACTCTACTGGAAATAATTATCAATGTGGATATGTGACATGTAGAAAAGACTCAACTATGTAGATAATTCATAAATGGAAAGAAACGCATCTTAATGTGAACTGTTGTGAGGCAAAAATGAAATTAACAGCAAAAAAAAAACTTAAGAAAAGCACATCATGAGAAAAGATATTGTATGTCTTATAAAAATCTGCTTGATGCTTTTGTCCCTACAAAAAAGAGCAAGACATCAAAATATCTACCTGTTGGTCTGTGCTTTGAATTCTTTGCTTTGCTGAGTCCATCTGACTTTTTCTCCACTTAGTCCATCAATAAGAGCTGAAGCTGCCTGCATCTTTTTCCGACATGAGTCTGCATCATTCACCAAGTCCTGAATCCATAAATAGATATCTAAATATCTATACCTAATATTTTCAAATAGGATCAATCAAACACTTATCAGATTTATTTTTTACACAAAGGTCAGAAAGATTTGCTCCATTAATAGTCTTAAAGCTGGGCATCTCAACCAACATCTTACATACTAAATACTACCTTCTTAATTAACATTACACTTTATATTTGCTTCCATGAAAGTTCAAGAGAAGCAATTTAATGAAGGAGAATCAGATATTCAAATGAATAATGACAATATTTCAGGAACTGTTTTTGTTATTTTCAAAATTAGGCCTAAATGAATTGTTTTTCTTTTTTTGCAAAAATTATCTTTTGCTAAAAGGATTATTTCATTGATTCACATTTACTTTATACAAGTGACTATAAACAATCAAGAATTTGACATCTCTCAAAGCAACATACTTAACATTTAAAAAAATTAGTGTTTTATGTCTAAATCTATGTGTCAAAACCAATAAATGAGTACATTTACTATTATGTATTTCCCTAAAAGACTTGTCACATGACTTATTTCATAACATTTGATTTTTATTTAAGTTAAATCGTAAGTATAGCATGAGTAATTAGATGTATTTTTGTTATGTGTTCCTACTCACAATCTTATGTATAACGTTTATTTAACTTACCATTTTTTCATTCATGGCTGCATCAAATTTTGCTTGTACTTTATCTAACTCAGCTTGCTTTTCATCTAGCAATGCCTGAGCCTTCCCTAATTCAGCATTAGCCACTGCCAAGCGCCCTTCTTGCTTTGCCAAGTTAGCCTTACAATGGAATAAAGAATTAGTATTATTGAATAACTGCTAGTTTTCAATATTCATTATTAACTATTTCAATGTATGTAATTGTTAATCAATAACCCACAATATTAGAATAGTAGAAAAGAGATCATCTAGCCCAATTCTTTCATTTTACAAAAGAACTGAACACTTTGGAAGTGAGATATCTTTCCCAAGGTCACAAAACAGAGCAAGGACCAAGTTATTTTAATTTTGGTTCAGAGCTCTTTCCACAATAGTAAGCTGCCTTAGTTATTTTATTAGTAATAGAACATTTTATGATCTATAAAAATATTTGAAAATTTATTGGTGAATTAATGAATAGGAGAATATTCTATATATTGAAGTATGCCTAAGTATATTTTAAGGTTGCTTCTTTTATTTTTCAAGTTAACGAATATATTTAAGCACCTACTATTGGTCAAGGTATTGGATATAGAAAAAGGACAAACAGTCCCTATCCTTAAGGAATTATAATCCAAGAAAGGGGTGAGACATGTACATATATGATTATTATAAAAGTCAGAAATATAACTCTGACTTCAGATACAGTGCTCTACCTACATAGCATTTAGACTCCTTCATAACATCTGGAGACTGAAAGAATGAAAAAATGATAATAGGCAAATATTTTATCACTTGCCTCATGGTGGCCCCAGTGATAGCTTAACTTAAGCAAATCCTCTGTGGTACATATAGATTGTACCATATAAGGTCTTGTAGTAGTCTTATGCTAACAAAATGTTAGTTCTTGGCTTTGAAGTGGGCTTTCACTGATGAGCTCCAAGACTTTTAGGGAGAGAGTTCAGTTTCAAGTACAGAGAGACATTTATCTACTGACATATTTTGATCAACACTAAATTGGAAGTTGTCTGTCAAAGAAGTATACCAGTATGGCTAATTCTGATTTTGGCATTCACTATAGGGTAGGGAATACTAATAAAAATGCACCTGTTCTGTCTAGTAAGGCTGTATGAGGCAAATTATATACTAAATTATTACGCTTATACTGTGTGTTTATAGATACTTATGTATACTCTCTATAATTTATAAACACTGAAAATTTTTCAATGTGCTTTTCATCCAATTGCTTATTATAGTTTGAAAATTAAATATTCTTTAGCCACTTGGTATTTTGTTTTGCTCTAGTCCTAAAATACTGTGGATGGGGAATGTATGTGGATTGAAATGTATGACTTAGATGCTGACTACCCCCCCAAAATTTTCAATGTCTATAAATCACACCTATTAACAATAGAAGAGTAAAAATACCATACCATTCCTCAAATATCGCTTTGCCACTGAAGGAAAATAAAACAACACTGGATCTGATAACAATTACTAATTCTCATATTGGCAATTACATAATACTGTTCTTTGCAGATTTCTTCTACAAAGTTATTTTGTCTTTTGTTGAGGACTGAATGTTTACCTCCCTCAACTATCTAACTTAAACTCTCCCTAAAGTCGGTGACACTCTGCATGGCAGACATAATGCAAATAAAGTAAAAAAAGATAATGCAAAGGAAGTTAAAAAAGGATAAGAAAAGACAAAATAGTATGAAAAAAGGAATGCAGAATTTTAATAGAGACATCTGCACCTATTAATCTAGACTGTTTCAACTCTTTTAAAATAGAAGACACAGGAGATTTATTTTACCACAATTTATTAAGGAGGGAAGAGCCCTTTACCTTCAGAGGCAACACCTCCTTGTTAATTCCAAAAAATGTTACCATCGCAAGTGTCCAAGACAGCAAACCAGCAACATTACCGCAGACCTTTTTACCATTCTCAAAAGAATAATCTTCCATATTAAAATATGGCTGTAGTAGCTCTACTGTCTCTTCATTAATAGTGTCCTTTGGGAACTGCTGGAGACTGCCTAAAAATCCAGCTCCACTCATCAGCTGTAAAGAAAAAGAAAGATTCAATTTGAGGCTTTGAGAAAAATAAGACCTTTCTTCCCCCATTTTTACTGTTAATTTCTAATCTGAATTTTAAAAAGTTAAATCCTGACTCTGAATCGATGGCTCCAGGATACTGTGTCATTGAGTCAGAATTTTCAGCCTTTGATTCTCTCTTCAGGTTTCCATGAGGAGAGGAGAAAAAAGAAAAAGAAAAATGTCTTCCTATTCTACTGAATAATGCTATTACCCAAATATGTGTCCCTATACTACGTTTCTAATTGGAGGCAGGATTAAGATGAAGTCTGGGAAGAAGAAAGAGTGGGACAGAGCCAATAATGCTTGGATTTCTTATTTCTATATGAACCACTATTTCTGGTACACGTGCCCACCCAACAATAATTTTGAAAACCACTTGTAAACATACTCTTTGGAGGCTGCTGGGAAACTACTTGATTATTCTGTGCAGAAGCAATGGAGATCCCAAAATGAGGACAGAGGGAGACTGGATAAATGATATAAAGAAAAGGCCAGTTCCTTTTTAAGTATGACATTTGGATTCCATTTGTCTTCCCCATTTGTTGAAAGCCCTCTATCCTTGTTCACTCATCTAGTACACATTGACAGAATGTATTCAGGATGCCAGAGAAGTGAAGTGGGCGCCAAAGGTATCTAACTTAGACATTTCATAATTTCTTATACCCAGGGAGTTTATGCATTTTACTCACTTTCAAAGACTCTCCCCAGGATGGTTTGCAGCAAGGCTTTTCAGGATCCATTGTGACAGGGTCAATCTTCTTTTGGAATAATAACAGACAACAATCCATGATTCTCATAATAAGATGAGGAGGTTTTGCAAGCTTCCTAACTGTAGCAATATCATTTGGTTTGATAGTCTGTGTTTGGAGTTTAAAAAAAGAATTAATATATTAAAACCATTTCAAAGGCTCTCAGAAGTGACTTTTATTAATTCCTAGGATTAGAAACCTTAAAAGGACCATAAAATGTGTATCCAGGCATTATCCTAGATATCTGTAGCCCCAATGATACAGTATCTTCCTGTATCTCCCAGATGTTTGAACTAACTATGAATGACCATTCATTAATCAATCATCCTCAATGTACTATCAATGGTCAGATTAGTATCTTATCAGGGAATTCATCTTGTCAAGAATATATTATGCCTTTCTAAATAGTTATAATAAATATCAGAATACATTCCTCACGACTGGGGCAAAAAAGTATGCAAGAAAGCTGGGCATACAAATTAGATACTCTTGAAAAATCATCTAATTGACTGCCTTCTTTTTACTTGAAGTATATTTAAACTAGCCTAGACAACAGAAAATTTATCCAGTTTTAAAAATCTACTGGAGTCTAAGAAATCTTCATTGCCAAGAAATGTCTAACCTAAATCCTTCACATGAGAGTTCAATTCACTGCATTTTTGTCCCTCTTTTCATGAAAGTTTGATTTATGAACATGAAAATAATGAGCTACATAAAATCAAGACCTTTTTAAAGCTTAATTTGTAATTGAGAGAATTAAATCAATGGAAATGTGTTTCAAGCTAGGCAGTAAATCACACTAAGAATTCAATTTTGTTTCCTGGGTGAGAAAATTTTATAGTTAACTTAATGAGAGGACTACATTGTTAATTGGAGCTTCTGTTGAAGTTGACACATTTGCTTACATTCAGGGCTGCTTCTGCTTCTTCTAAAGCTGGCCTGGCTGCTTCTAGTTTGGACTCAGCTTTTACTTTCTCACTATCAATTTCATCTACTATTTTTTGGGCTTTGTCTTTCACCTCCTGAACTTCATTTTTCACTTTGGCTGATGCTTGGGCACTTACAGTAACTTCTGCTAGTACCTGTAAAATTGTGAAACATAAAAAACCCCAATGGAAACCATGTGTGGAATAATAATGTAGGACTATTTACTTACAGAAAATAGTCAGATCTAAACAAGGATAATATTTCTAAGAGAAAAGCTAGAAAATCTGACATAGTGAAGTGAGAGGTAGTCAGAGAAAGAAGAGGATAGACACAGAGGTACAATTTTAAAAAAACTCTGAAGGAGAAGCCAGAGGGGTAAAAAGAAAACCAAGAGAGGATAAGAAGCTCTATCTTATTTGATATTTTTATTAGTGACTTGAATGAAGATATAGAAGGCTTACAAACCAAGTCTGCAGATGACATGAAATTGGGATACATAGAATTTGCACTGGACAATAGAATCAATATGATTAAAGATCTCAAGTTAGAATTGTGGGCTCAAATTAATAAAATTAATTTAAAAGGGTTAATACAAATTCCTGCAAGTAGAATTAAAAAAAATAAACCACACACACATAATATATGGAAGATCTAGCTTATCTACCCCTATAAACTTGAAGCTTTTATTAGGCTAAAACTTGGCTATGAAGCAGCAATATGGAGGGCTAACACAAAAGCTAATGTTATTTTAGGCTGATTAACAGAAATATAGTTTCCAGGATGAGGAAGATAATAGTGTTAAAATACTTTGCATTGACAAGAGGCCAGATGGTGCAATGTGCTCCATTTGTTTTAAGAAGAACAGTGTCAAAACAGAGTACATCCAGAGGAAAATAACCAAGACTGATATCCCTGCTTTCTTTGCTTCAGCTGAATAATTAAAGATTCTGCTCTCTTTAACCTATGTACATCTTTCTGTTTCAAATGTGTATTTTTTTTTAAACAGCATAGTATAGATTTCTGGTTTTTAATCCATTTTGCTATCTACTCCCATTTTAGGGGTAAGTTCACCCTATTCACATTTATTAGTTATGATAATTGTGTGTCTCCTTTCTATGCATTTTTTATCATCCTTCCCTTACATCATATCTTTTCCCTCCTTCAAAAGCGTTTTACTTCTGATCACCATCTTTCCCAATATACCCTCCCTTTTATCAGTCCCTTCTTCCCCTTCTAATATCTCCATCTTTTTACTTCCTTACAGATTAAGACAAATTTCTATATCCAAGTGTGTATATTATTCTCTCTGAGCCAATTTTGATGAGAGTAATGTTTAAGTTTTGCCTGTGACCCTTTTATCTTCCCCTTCATTATAATAGCCCTTTTATGGGGGATAATTTATTCCACCTCCTTAATTTTGTTTTTTGAGGTACCATCCCATCAAAATCACCTTACATCCATACCTCTGTCTACATATATTCTTTCTAATTGCTCCTCTACTAATAAAGAATTACAAATATTATCTTGCCATATAATTTCTAGCCATATCTAGCCATAAATAGTTTCACTTTAATGAATTTCTTATGTTTTCTTTTTTTTTTAACCACTTTATGTTTCCCTTGAAATTTGTATTTGGAGGTCAAATTTTTTTATTCAGCTCTGGTCTTTTAATTAGAAATGCTTGAAGTCCTCTACTTTATTAAATGTTCATCCCCTTCTCCCCTTTCCTTGAAAAATTATAATAAATTTTGTTGGAGGGGATGTGGGAAGACTGGGACATTGATGCACTGTTGGTGGAGCTGTGAACGGATCCAGCCATTCTGGAGAGCAATTTGGAGCTATGCTCAAAAAGTTATCAAACTATGCATACCCTTTGACCCAGCAGTGCTTCTATTGGGCTTATATCCCAAAGAAATCATAAGAGAAGGAAAGGGCCCCACATGTGCAAGAATGTTTGTGGCAGCTCTTTTTGTAGTGGCTAGAAACTGGAAACTGAATGGATGCCCATCAATTGGAGAGTGGCTGATTAAATTATGGTATATGAATGTTATGGAATATTATTGCTCTGTAAGAAACGACCAGCAGGACGATTTCAGAGAGGCCTGGAGAGACTTGCATGAACTAATGCTCAGTGAAGTGAGCAGAACCAAGAGATCATTATTCATGGCAACAACAATACTATATGAGGATCAGTTCTAATGGACATCACTCTCTTCAACAATGAAATGCTTCAAACCAGTTCCAATTGTTTGGTGAAGAGAGCCATATACACCCAGAGAGAGGGATGTGAAATGTGGACCACAACATAACATTTTCATGTTCTCTATTGAGGTTTGCTTGCATTGTATTTCCTTTATCAGATTATTGTTTCTTGTAGATATGATTTCTCCTGCACAAAAAATGATGTAATAACTATACATATATTCAATTTCTTAAGTATTCTAACATAATTATCATGTAGTGGAAATCCTGCCATCTAGGGGAGGGGTGGCGAGTAGGGGGGAAAAATTTGTAACAGAAAGCTTTGTAAGGGTTAATGTTTAGGAATTACCCATACATATGTTTTGCAAATAAAAAGTATTAATAAAAAATTTAAAAAAATTAAAAAAAGAAAAATTATAATAAATTTTACTGAGTAAATGATTCTTACTTGTAATCTTAATTCTTTTGTTTTCTGGTACATATTATCTCAAGCTCTCCAGAAAGCTGCCAAATTCTGTGCGAAATTGACTATAGCTCCATGGTATTTGAATGGTTTGTTTTTGGTTGTTAGCAATACTTTCTCCTTGATCTGTGAGCTCTAGAATTTGTCTAGGATGTTCCTGGAACTTTTCTTGTGGGGATTTTTTTTTCAGGTGATGATTAGTGGATTCTCTCAATTTCACTTTTGCCTTCTGTTTCTAATATATCAGGGGAGTTTTCTTTGATGATTTCTTGAAAGATGTCCAAGATTTTTCTTTTTCTTTTTTAAAATTTTATTTTTAATCATGACTTTCTGGTAGTGCAATAATTCTTATATTATCTCTCGTAGATCTGTTATCTAGATCAGTTGTTTTCCTATTGAGAAATTTCACATTTTCTCCCATTTCTTTTTTATTTTATTTTAGCTTGATGTCTCATAAAATCATTAGCATCTACTTGTTCAATTTCAAGTTTTAAGGAATTATTTTCTTTAGTGAGCTTTTGTATTTCTCTTTTTCCATTTGGCCAATTCTATTTCTTAGGGAATTTTTTTCTCAGTAAAATTTTGCAAATTTTTCCCCATGCTATTGACCCTTTTTTCATGATTTGCTTTCTTTACTCTCATTTATTTTCTCATTTTTCTACTTCTCTAATTTGCTTTTTAAAATCTCTTTACAAAAAGCTCTTCCAGGAATTCTTTTTAGCCTAAGACCAAATTACATTTTTCTTTTTGAGGCTTCATATGTAGCCATTTGGACATTTGGATTAGCCTTGATCCTTCCTATCAAAATAGTAACTTTCTATAGGAAAACTTTTTTTCCCCCGCATTTTTCCTGGGTTTTTTGGTCACTTGATGTTTATATATAGGAATTAGGCTCTGATCTTGCCCTATACCAAGTTTTTTGTGCTGGACCTCTGGATCTTATTGCTGGCTTTCATTGTATTTACTGGCTTAGATACTTGCTTTCCCTGGAGGATAGGGTCCCTTCTGATTTATACTGGGGGAGGGGCTCTTTGTTGGCCTCCCCTGGATGTGGGATTTAGCAGTTGTCCCGCTCTTAAAGTGGGACCACCCTATTAGGTTGCTATGGAAACAGAATCTCCCTATTGGTAGCCTCCAGGGAAAGAATCTGTTTACTGGCCCTGGGATAGGGCCAATAATGGGATCAAAGCCTCTTTGATGGCTGGGGGTAGGGTTGATGGGGTGTAGCCTTGTTGAATTGAACAGACTACAGACTTGTTTAGGGAGCTGCTGGTTTGTAGAAGGGTGAAGTCTTGCTAGTGGAAGGCCACCTTCTTGGACCCTTGCTGCAGGACCCCTGCTGTGAAGCTGGCTGCTGCTGCTGCTGCTGCTGCTCTTGGACTTTATCCCCCACCTACCCCAGTGAGACAGACCTTTACTGCCAGGCTTCTCAGTTGCTTCCCTACTCCTAGAACAATTCTCAGTTTTCTAGTTATTTGGAGGAGAATTTGAGAGGGCTTCAGAGGGTTACTTCCTCACCCCACCATCTTAGCAAAGAAAGTCTCTTTAATTATTTAAAGGGCTAGTCATCTGGGAGAGAGATTTATGCTGTGTAGATCCAGAGTAAAAACTAAGACTAATGGAGAGAAATTACAAATAGTGTTTTGCTTATTGCAAGAAACTTTAAACTATTATGCCTGCCCAGAAACAGAAGAGACTTTCTAGTGAAGTATTAGTAAATTTCTTTTCACTGAAAATACATGAACAGCTCCTATTGGATGATATCTGCCTGTCATCCAGGATGCTGTAGAAATCCTTCCTGCAGAGGGTGAGAAGCTGGGCTATTTCTCTCTTTTGATTGAATGTTTTATACATATACATACAATCTATAGATTCTGGGCATTGTCTCTGGCTATGCCTATGTCTGAAATACTCTCCTTCCTTCATTACCAACTGCTAACCACCTTTTAAGTCCCAGATAAAATTCCAAAATTAAATGATTAGTATCCCTATTTTTTCTAATAAATTCTCCTGATTATTATTATGTTTGTGTGCATCTCTTGTTTCCTATTCCTGCTGACTCCTCTACTTCTATGTACTATCTTGCTTTGCTATTAATCTATCTCCCCAAAGGTCCCTACCTTATTCTTTCCCTCTACCTTTCTTCCATTCCCCCCCCCTTACTCATTCCTATTACTCTACATACCCTTCTATATCCTTCTTCTATATCCTATTCCCTCCCTCTCTTATCTCTTAATTTAGAAAACTTAAATTTTTCCAGATTTATATGTATTTCTCTCTAATTCATTCCTAGAATTACCAGCCCTCTTCCACCATCTAATTCCTCTGTGTCAAATCTTGGTCTTGTACCTTGTTTATTTAAGATAATTACTGTTTTTACCTTTTCCTACATGGTTTTGTTTCAGGCAATTTTCTTTAATTATTTCTTGTATTACTATATCAAAATATTTTGCGGGTCTTAGCTTTCAGGCAGTCCAATTATTCTTATGTTTTCTCTTGATTCTTCTCCCAATCTGTTGTTTTTCTTATGAGCTGTCTCAATGCTTTTCTAGTTTTTCATTCTTCATATTTTGTTTTATTATTTCTTGGTCTCTTATAACTTCTCTGGCTTCTCCTGGCCCAATTTCAGTTTTCAAGGAGTCATTTTCTTAAAGATTCTTGATCTCCTTTTTTAGCTGGTTGACTTTTTTTTTACATAATCTTTTTTTTTCTTGATTATTGTTGTTATTTTTAGTTTTTCCTCAGTCTCTCTTCTTTGATCTGTATTGCTTCTTAAAATTCTTCTGTGAATTCTCTTTGTTTAGCTAACCATTTTACATTGCTCTTTGGGGTAGAAGTATCTTCTTCTGAAGATGAACTATCCCTATTCTCACAATAACTTACTATGGGTAGGTTCTTTCTCCTCTGCCTGTTTATTTTGTGGTAGATTATTGGTGTAATCACCTGCAATCTTGGGCTATGAAGAATGATGCCTCTGGCCTCAGGTCCTCCTTCAGTTTTTCCTCCCAAACTTCCTGTACCTACCTATAGCCAGCAGTGTTCCTGCCCCATTGCTTCTGCATCTATCCAGGATTGTGTCATCCCCAACTCCGCACACTATCCTGGAGCTGGAAACTCCTATGGCTGATGCCTGAGCTAACCCCAGCCCTGGCTGCTTGCTGTTTCAGTGGAGCTGGCCTGGAGGTGTTTATACTTTAGAAGAACAAAACCTCCATTCTGGTATCTTTCTTTGGATCTTCTCCAATTGTCTCAAGGGGACCACTGTTCTGCCTCAACTCTTAATTGTTTTTAATTGTTTTATGTTCACCTTGAGACACAATTATTTTTTTGGGGGGAAATAAATCTGGAGAGCTTAGAATTTTCTGAGATACTCCACTAACCCTCCAGAATTTTCTCTGGCCCTCTTTTCACTATGCCTTATTCAGTTTTACAGACAAGGAAACTAAGCCCCAAGATGTTAAGTGATTTACCCAGGATCACACAGACAGTAAATATTAGGGGCAGGATTTGAACCCAACTAATCCTGGCTCAGGATCTAACACATAATTCTTGCCATTTTACTTCTCATTCAAGTTCTATGATTTTACCTTTCAAAAATCTTAAGACAATAAGGACACAATATTTCCACTGTTCATGGAAAGGAGAGTAGTCAGATACAGCAGCGAACTCAGGGAAAAGAAAAGAGAGAATAGGAGGAAGCAGGGAGGAAGACCATAAGCTAGGAGAAAAACCTAAGATAGTCTTAGTTTTTATTTGGGTTGTGTAGACTGTAGACATATAACAAAAAAGTCCATAAATTGTCTAGAAAAGAATTTAATATATTTAAGATTACATATAGATATAATTTCTTAGTTATCTTCATCACCAGGACTTTGCATTTATACACTATTTTTCATAAAAGTTTGGGCATTTTTATTTATTAGCAACAATAGTTACTCACTTCATCTGCTTTTACAGAAGCCACTGCTAATTCCTTTTCCTTTACTGCAAGATCCTGTGATAGCTGAGCAACAGATTCACTTGCCTCCATCAGCTTACTTAGCCCTTGGAAAATACATAAGTAGGAAATTTATATACATATAAATAACTGCATATCCCCCATATGTGTCCCCTTATATATATAATGTGTATATACATATATATATATATAATTATTTTATCTTTAATTTATGAATGAAAACTTAAAGGCCAAAATGAACAATGTTTAATAACAAGAAAGGATTTTAACAAAAGATCAAAGATATATTTATTGTAATATAATGGTCCCCCTTCTACTCTATTCTCAAGTCAAGTTATAATCTCTGATTATTCAAACAAGAGACCAAATGAAAATGATACCAAATGAAATGTCTTCTGAAAATACCAATATAAACTCTGTAACTTTTTGAGAGACTCAAAGGTTCAAAGTGACCATTAATAATTTCCTTACATTTATCTTGTGTAAATTATATTATCTTGTAAGGTGAAGTGTCTCATTCATTTCATTACTCTCAGTCTCAGTCATTCCTCACCAATATAATTTCACATTGTTGTTGGTTGATGTGTTTGCTTTGATCATACCTGTGCAATCTTGGAGGATTTTAATAACTTATACAATGAAATTAAGGCTTAAGAACTCTGATAAATACATTGACCAACCCTGATTCCAGAGAAGTGAACATGAAGCACTGTCTAAGAGAGAGAGGAGAAAAGCACATTGTGTAGAATGAATTATACACTTTTGGATGTGTCAATGGGGTAATTTGGTTTGCTTGATTCTGCAAAATAAAGATTTTTGGGTTTTTTTGGGAGGAGGAGATAAAAGAAAAAAAGTTTGTCCTTAAACTTAAAAAGTGCATTTCTATATTGTATTCATGTAAAACTTGGGTTAATTCAGGAGGAGTTTAAAGAAAGGGATTTTTTTGGGTTGGTTTTATAATCAAGCAAGACACTGATATAGCCACCAGGGAGCGCTAATAACAAATACAGTATGTGAGTAGGCTAACAGGATTAAGTTCCCTAGAACAGGCTCCTTCTCTTTTACTGAGCACACTCCCTACCAGCAAAGGATGTTCTAGAGAAATGGACAAGAAGAAAAAGGAACCTTTCTATTATTTACAATATCAAAAATCAGAATTGGTCACTAGGAAAATAAAGACTAGTTTTTTTAAACTTTTATTCAATTATTTAAAAAAATCTTTTCAAGTGACTATCTCTAGATTCTTATTTTTGTGCTTTAGGGTTTGTAATTTAAATGGAATTGTGATTAAAATCAGAAATTTTGTAGCTATTGACAGATAAGTATGAATTAAGTGATAGAAGAAAAGTTCCTTTTTTCTGTTTGAAAACAATCATTTAAAGACAATCAAATTCCACAAAATACTACTTATCACTTATAACTCTAGCTTTGCCAATTATTCTGAGGATTGAAAAAACTGTAAATATTTATTATCAGAGAGTTATTGGACCCTCTGATAGTTTTTTCTTCTGTTGCAACTTTCAAGAAATGTAAATTTTTGACATATACATAAGAATTGTTAAGTTGGTTTTCTGTACCAAATAAAATTTTATTTGTGGCCACAAACAGTAACTGTAAGATCTTGTATTCTTTAATCCTTTTAGTCAGTTGTGTGACTATAAAGATGTGATCAATTATAGGATATTACTTATGAAGGCTTGCCTACTCCCTTCTGATACCATCATCAAGAATGCTTTTGCCATCAAGCTAAAAATAATAATGTAAAACATTTATATAGTGCCTACTATATGCCATGCCCTTTGCCAAGCACTTTACAAATATCTCATCTGATCCTTACAAAACCCTGGGAATAGATGCCATAATGAGGTTAAGTGACTTTTCGATAGTCATTCAATTAGTAAATGTGGGTAACCAAATTTGAACTAAGGTTTTTCCTGACCCCAGTGTTCTGCCCCAAGATCTTGTAGAGATTAGAAAGGAGGTATATAGAATGGTAAATAGTGATAAGTTCTTGGTCACTTTTTGTTATCAATAAGGACCCTATTGTTGCTTTTTTCCAAGTTTTTTTTCTTCTCACAGGTATCTTGAGAAGTGATCCCTCAACGTCCTCCAAATTTTAGTACTTCTAGCAGCAGCCTCCTCTGTAAATATTAGACTACAACAAGTGTTCCATCTTTGGATAATGTGTGTGTGTGTGTGTGTATGTGTTTGGTTGTGCATGTGTGGTTTTTAGTGCTGTTCCTACATTCTTGGGCAACTACACATCAAGGATGACAGAGTCCAAATGCTCTGTTGTCACTGACAAAAAATACTTTATTATAGACATCTTTGTAGGTCTTTCCCATCTATTGTCAGTTACTATCCTTCGAGATTAATTCATTAAATAACATTTGGGTGATCTGGCTTTGTTTTTAAATTTTTTACCATGCTTGCTATAAAATCTTTCCTTGTATGGCTTTTTGCTTATATGGCCTCTATGAGGTAAGACCCACTCATAACCTTAAACCATTCCTTTATAGTAGTTTTTAAAAAACAAATTCATAGCCTAAACCTAACCTAAAAATATTGTCTTGTCTGCAAATTGTAGCACCTGCAAATTGTAGGCTCTGCCAATTATTCTAATAATCAATAAGTATTTATTAATCATCTACTATGTGCCAGGTACTGTGCTAGGTGATGAGGACACAAAACAAAACTTATTCTATGAGATAGTCTATTGGCTTTTTCTGGTCTCATATAATCATTAAAACAGCAAATGATATATATTGGTTAAAATTTTTAAAGAAATGTTGATTGAATCAGTCTTTTTTTTTCTTTTTTCTTGCTTAGCCAATTGGGGAAAGTGACTTGCCAAGGGTCACACAGCTAGGAAGTGTTAAGTGTCTGAGGTCACATTTGAATTCATATCCTCTTGACTTCAAGACTAGTGCTCTCTCCATTGCCCCACCTAGTTGCCCCAAAAGTTTATTCTTTAATTCATTCCTCATTTTCCAATGTAAATAGTTTATTTAAGTAAGGTAGTTGTATTGAATATATGCTATTTATTCTTCCCTACTTATTTTGTTCTTTTTTCTAATTTGGTATTGTTTTTGACTGACTGGACACAGATGACTTTACCAAAAATATTTAAAGCAGTTCTAAGAGGTACCCAGTAATTAGTGAATGCCTGAACCTGTGGTATTTGAATACCACTTCATGAGGTCATGAGACTTACACATGTATGTGTCTTGAGTACTCTTTCTAGGGTATTTGTATCTGATCAGCCAGAGGTTCAAATGAATAAATAGTAAGGGATACTCCTGGTGAAAGTCTGGGAAACATGACAAGGTAAAAAGATAACTGGGCAAGCACTTGATCATGGAAACCTGGAGGTAAGGCCAAGAAACTTGAGGAAGGAAAAAGAAGGGAAGAGATGAAAACAGGACTGATCTCATGGCTGGAAATGGGACAAACATGAGAACAGAGGCAGGTACATCTGTCAGAGAGAAAGTCTAGGAAAGTTAAGAGATAAGGTGGGCAGAGGTTGTGGGTCAAAAAAGAAGATAGAGAGACAGGGATTAAGTTGAAGTCTGAAGCAACATCCAGGAGCGCTCCCAGAGCTCCTCTGCCACCCTACTGCAGCAACAGATTCTTGTTAACAAAAGCTACTTTTATTGAGAGTTGCTTCAGATTTCATGGGTAGCAAGGTCTTCATGCTTGGGAAAATGTCTCCTCAAATAAGATGGAAAAATGAGGAAATGATAAAAGATGAACCCAACCCCAGAAGTTACTGTGGGCAAGAATGCCCACAAGACAAACTCAAAAGAAGGTAACAAAATCAAAACTGCTACATCCAAAGCCTCACTGTTCCAAGCATGAGGTCTTTTTTGCAGCTCTTTTCAGAAATATGTGTGTTTGGGTAAGTCTGTAAATTTTCATTCCTTCCAAGGTGTAAAGATTTAAAGAAGGAGTAGTGCTCCTACTCTCCTAGCCTGTGCTCTCTGGTCTGTCAGCAACCACAAGCACTTTTTTCCACCCTGGAACTGGAACCAACGTTCTCCTCTCCTGCAGCTGCAAGCTCTACTTTGCTAGCCTGGAATTAGAACCCAGATCTGAATAAATGCAACACAACAGAGTCTTTAATTCAGTCCCTGCAAAGGGATTGCCATAGTCTTATTCTACCCAGTTGTTGACCCCTTTGACTCCTGGGAGCATCAAGCCCCTCTGAAGTCACCTCTGATTCAGTTATCCCCAAGGCCTGCTGTTTATTTTCGGGGGCATGCCATTGGTGCAGACTTCATTCTCTCCCTTGTGTAACAGACTTTTCCTGCCAACCTTTTAAATCATCCTCAGTTGGAAAACTGTTTCTCCATCTCCCTTTGGGGGTTCTATCTACAGAATTTGTTTTGAGGCAATATTTTAAGTTGTTTGGTGGGGAATTTAGGAGAGTTCAGAAGAGTCCCTCCTCTCCCCCTTTCAATTTTATTTTTCTTTTTGCTGAGTTTTAGTTAGAATTGTCATGTATGTACCAAATCAAAACTACCAACAACAAGAAGAAATTTAGGTGCAATGGAAGAAACACTGAGTTGGAAGAGGACATGGGTTCAAATCCTGTCTTTGTCATTTCTTATCTGTGTGATCTTGGGCAAGTCATGTCACCTCTCTGAGCCTCAATTTTTCATCTGTAAAATCAGGAATTAGACCAGATGGCCTGAGATCCCTTCTAGTCGTGAATCTAGAATCCCACTTTAATGAACACTTTGTGAACTGCAGAACTAATGCATATGCATTTTTTTTGCCACAAATTCATAATGAACCAGACACACTGTGACTTGTATGACCTCTAAGGATAACAGAAATAGCTTAGAAGTTGTGCTTTCTAGCTGCTCTGATTTAAATAATAGTTTAGAGTTTCCTTTGATATAAAATACATATCTAAAGAGCATTCCCTCTAATCAACCATTTTAGAATTGGTATTTCATTTTTATGCATAAGGGATTTTCACCTAGAATTTCATGCAAAGAGCATGGATCTTTTTGTTAACATATCAGTCTTCTTACCTATGTTCATTCTTTCAGCTTGATCATTGATGTATTTCAACTTTTCAGCATAGATATTTTTATAACCATTTACAAAGGAGAGATAAGACTTAGGAGTCACATGTGCTCTTCGCCTAAACCTATAAAGTAAAACAAATAAAAGTATATTTATGTTTATCACTTTAGTGTGAATTGTCCATACATTTTTGATACTACATCATCACTATTACTATTACCATTCATTTTATACTATAATTATTCAAGACAAATGAGATTGAGGAATCATCAAATACCAAAACTGATGATATTATCTTCCTGAACAATTTATTATTATTTCTTGTTTTAAGGTTTTTTTTATTTGTGGCAAATTATTTGGATGAATAACCCTCAATAATCCTTTAGGCCCATATAATTTAGGGTTCATATAACATTAAGACATTTTAAAATTCCCAATGTGATAAATAACTACAGCTATAAAAAACAAACAAATTAAAAAACTCTCTGGGGAAAGTTCTTAATCATTTTTAAGAGTCTAAGGGAGCGGGCAGCTAGGTGGTGCAGTGGATAGAACACCAGCCCTGAAGTCAGGAGAACCTGAATTCAAATCTGGTCTCAGACACTTAACATTCCCTAGTCGTGTGACCCTGGGCAAGTCACTTAACCCCAATTGCCTCAGCAAAAAGCAAAAAAAAAAAAAAGAGTCTAAAGGAGTTCTGAATCCAAAAAGTTTAAAAACCCATGTCTTATACCATTAAAAAACCAATGCATCATTCTTCCTGAACTTCTTAGTATAACTGTATAGCTACTTTGAAAGCATCCATAGGAGAAGAGGGTTAAGCTTTCTGAGATCACAAGTTTCACCAGCATTGGCTTGAGACAAATATCAATGATCTAGACAGCTGAGAAGGACTCATTACTATTTCCCATGATGAAATAAATGTGTTATTCTTTTCTGTTAAAAGGGAATCGATCCAATAGCAGTAGATATATTTTTGAGTCACTTCTCCAGTAGAGGACAGTTTTGTGTTAGGTAGCCCCAAGTGTATGCAGAAATCTAGAGAGGTAAAGTAAAGCCACTTCTAGCTCATGAAGTCCATATCCATATTAAAACAATGAGGATGAGTTAAAAAAAAACAGGTACCACTGTACAAAAGGAAATAATTATATAGATTTTTAAAATTAATGAGTAATTTTCTAGGATTTTCTTTTTCTTTTTTTCTTCAATCCTAGTTTATTTTCCAAATACTTGTAAAAGAAAAGTTTTCAACATTCATTTTTGTGAGATTATGTGTTCCAAATTTTTCTCCCTCCCTCCTCTGTCTTCCTCTCTTCTCAAGACACAAGCAATCTGATATATTATACATATACAACACTTTTAAACATATTTCCATATTTGTCATGTTGTGCAAGAAAAATGAGACCAAAAGGGAAAAAATCAAAAGGAAGCAAAAGCAAGCAAACAAAAAGGGTGAAAATTGTATGCTTCAAACCACATTTCGTCTCTATGGTTGTCTCTCGGGATGAGGATGGCATTTTCTGTCCCATGTCTATTGGAATTGTCTTAGATCACTGCATTGCTGAAAAGAGCTAAGTCTACCATAGTTGATCACCACATAATCTTCTTGTTGTTGTGTGAGATGTTTTACTGGTTCTGTTTGCTTCACATCAGTTCATGTAAGTTTTTCCAGGCTTTTCTGAAATCAGCCTGCTCATCGTTTCTTATAGGATAATAATATTCCATGATATTCATATACCATAATTTATTCAGCCATTCTCCAACTGATGGGCATCCATTCAATTTCCAGTTCCTTGACAGTACAAAAAGGGCTGCCACAAACATTTTTGCACATGTTGAGTCCTTTTCTCTCTTATATGATCTCTTTGGGATACACACCCAGTAGAGATGTGTTCTGGATCAAAGCGTTTGTAATTCTATAGCGCTTTGGGCATAGTTCCAAATTGCTCTCCAGACTATCTGAATCATTTCACAGCTCTGTGTTAGTGGTATACTAGTTTTCCTAGGGTGTTTTTTCTGTAAATGTGCTCATTATTACTGAGGAAAAATTTATCCTTTACGAAATATGTTTCTATTAAGTTGTATTACATTGAACACTATCAAGACATACTTGTCCTATTGTTGAAAAGGTAACATAGTTTTTGACCCCCTGATTTTGGAGGCCAGCTTTGAGCTTGAGGTATAGAACAGATAGCCCTTCTAATACCCCTTCTCTTTGACTCTAAGTGGTTCACATATTCATATTCAAGATTTTTCTTCTTGAAAATAAGTGGTGTACAAGTTCACATCTGGGGTGTAGCTTATGGCCATGAACCAGAAGTAGTGTTTTGTTTTTTAAGAGATCAGTCCTTTGATCTTGGATCATTTTCATAAGGTTCTAATCAACTGAACTAGCCAGCTACCAGCATCCTATAATAATTCTAAAACTAAATAGAAGAAAATTTATTAACAAAATAAGGGTGGTTTTCTGACATACAGAAGAAATTCTAGTTAAAAAAAATCGCATCTCTATAAAATTAGCCCACCTTTTATAGAATGTTTTTTAGCCTTAGAGCTTTAAGAAGGTTTCATTAGAATTTTTATTAATATAAGAAGTAATCATAAAAGCTGACAATCACATAGTGTTTTTAAATTACAAATTACTATATATGTAACATTTTATTTGAATTTCAATACATCTTTGGGAGGTAAGTGGGGCAAGTATTCTTATTTAATTTCACATATAAGGAAGCTGAGATTTACGGATTAAGTGATTTATCCAAAATCTGAGGCAAAAGGTGGAATTGAAAGTAAAAAACTAGGTTTTTGGACCCTAAGTCTCTTCATGTACCAAAAGGAAACAATGAGTTATCCAAAAGAATGCAAAACATCTATATATGGAGTTTTTGAAAGGCAGGATATTTTTTTAAATTTGTTAAGGATGGTCTGGCTACATAGCTGGCTAAATTAAATGAAATTACACATAAAATGCCAAAGAGCTTTGTAAAAACATTGCTTAAGTGCATATTATTAGTGACCTAGACTAGATAACTTCTAGATGACAATTTTAACTTTTAAATCAGGCCCCACATTTGTTAGTTTTGTATATGCAATACTATGTTCTGAATAAGTTATATTTTTTAAAGAGCTGAGATACACATTTTAGCATTCTCAAGCTATTTCTCACACTCAGGGAATATGAGTGTATCAATCAATTGGCATTTTATTTCATTAAGTATTTGACATGAACTAATTACTTGATTAAAGAATGAAAACCAAATTAAAATTTCCTGTAATTATAAGACTATAAAACATCACAGAATTCCTTGGAGTAAAATAGATAATAAATAAAAAAAACCCAAAAATGATTAATTTGCAAATTTCTAAATAAATTTAAGTAAACAAAATTATTCATTAGGCATCTGTTATTTGGAGGTTAACATAGTTATTTTAAAAAAATCTGTTTAATTATCTTACAATGTTAACCTATATCATTAGAAGAGCAAAGAGAAAATTTCAATACAGCTAGGAAATAGTATCCAATCAATAAAAATATAATTTATAGGAATGTATATTCTACTATTAAATAGACAATTCCTTTTAATTGGCAATATATTTTTTCATGATTCTGTTAACCATCATATTTGCATAAGTGTTACCTTTGGTAGTAATTTTCACAGCCTTCTGAAACCATATCATGAAAAAGACCCATTGTTTCCACAACTTGTTTTTTAATTTCATTAGAGCAGACAATATTATACTCCAAAAGAAAATGGGAAGCTACAGCAATCAAAGCCTCCTTAGGCCAGCGACTAAACCAGTCCATAGTGCAACCAGATATAAGGCCAGGAAATTTCAAAGAACGTGCACGAAATTTCTCACCAACCTATTAATAAAAATTGCAATAATAAAGGAGTGTTAGAGCTAACTTAGTAAGATCATGTTACTTAACATCTGATCCTTCAGCAATATGATGTGACTTCTAAAGAAGTAATTACAACCTGAGGTTGTATTAGTAATATATTATCCAAATAAAAATGGGAATAATTCTTCTATACTTTCTTAGATCATATCTGAAATCCTGTTTCTATTCTGGGCATTGCATTTTAAGAGGAATACTGACAAACTAGGAATCTTCAAAGAAAGGTGGGCAACTGTGGCAAATGCTCTAGATATCATCATATAATAAAGGGTTGAATGAATTGAATATATTTTTTCTTGGAAAGAAAAGATTTGGGGGAGGTAAATTATAACCATTTTCAAACATTTTTAGGGCTTTCCTATGGCAGAAATCTTATGCTTAACAGTATCTAACTTGGGCAGCTAGGTTGCTCAGTGGATAGAACACTACCCCTGAAGTCAGGAGGATCTGAGTTCAAATCTGGTCTCAGACATACTAGCTGTGTGACCCTGGGCAAGTCACTTAACCCCAACTGCCTTAGCAAAAAAAAAAGTGTCTAATTCCAAGATGCATGTAGTATGGTAGATAGAGAACTGCCTTTTGGATCAAGGAAACCTACGTCTTGTCTCTGTTTTAGCAGCTGTGGGATTTCTAGCTTATCTATAATCTTAATGCAATTCTCTAAGACTCCAAATATACATAGAAGTTACTGGTCTGAATCAGCAGAGGGAATTTCTTTCTTTGGGGGGTACTGATACCAAAGAAATCACAAATAACTTGCACTATTCCTGAAGGTAATGACCACAGTTACTTAGCATTTGATAATACCAAAGGTCTTAGCTACTGAAACAAGAACTCACTGTTCAACAAGTACTGTTGGGGAAACTGGAAAGCAATATGCAGAAACTAGCACAGACCAGCATCTCACACTATATACTAAGATAAGCTCAAAATAGGCAGATAAGTTAGACATAAAGGGTAATTTCATCATCAAATCTATGGATAAGGAAAGAGTTCATGAGCAAACAAGACGATCAGTGAAGTAAAATGGATCATTTTGATTAGATTAAGTTAGGCTTTGGACAACAAAATCCAGTATAAACAAAATCAGAAGGAAAACAGGAAACTTAGAGGGGGAATTTTACAGCAAATTCTTGTGATAAAGGATTCATTTCTCAAATATATATGGAATAAAAACTAATTTATAAAAATAAGGCTTATTCCTAAATTCACAGTAAAATAGCTATACTTCATAATCTTAAAAACTGGGGATGCTAAACCATTAAGTGAATTGCCCTTGTACACATAGTCAAAAAGCATCTGAGTTTTCTGATTCTTAGGCTGATCAGCTATCTGTTGCCTCTTATTATCAGCTTACTGAATTGTAAAATATAGAAAACAAAAATTTGGTGAAATAAAAATCAAAGAATTTAGTAAAGAATTTGCTTCCCTTACCTAAAATTTAAAAATATAAGCTTATTGAATTGTCTTGCTAGAGACACTATTATTTTTATATTTACAAATGTGCATAGATAACTATGCATATATTATATGAATACATATGTATATATGCATATATGGAAACATACAGATACACAAAAGCAAAACTTACTGGAGAAAAGCAGAGAACAACATGCAAATTCTTCCGTGATCTTGTTATGAAGTACTCATAAAGATTATCAAAAGTAGGAGGGTGACGAGGTATTTCCCTTTTCATCACTGATATTAGTCCTTGAGTAATCTCATCCAACTCATCCCGAGCAAATAAATTAGAGATCTTTAAGGAAGTGACAAGTGACTTGACATTAAAATTTTTTTTCTAAATTCAATATGCTGCCAAAATATTTTCTCTCTATGTAGGATTTACCTCAGGAATCTTTCTTATCATTTGTCTCCACAATTGAGTACCTGGCTTTTGGGCCATCTTCAACCTGCACTGTATGATATTCTGCTAAGCCCTCAAAGACTATTTCTCACCAGCTAATTAAAATGGCTGTGACTAAGATACTCTTCCACCTACCTCTTTTGAGCATCATTTTAAAACCTTAGAATGAAACATATCCCAATAAGTAAAAGTAAATATATAGTGTTTCTAATTAAGGCAGGCATTCATTTCATTCCTCCATATCAACCTTTTAAACCTTCTGATAAGGCTCTTCTGTACAATGATTTTGTTGTGGAAAACACCCAAGAAAATAAATTTTCTAACACTGCATCAAAGCTAAAAGAATCTGTTTAAAATTTAATTTTTAAAAAGCTTGCCATTTAGTAAATATGGATCTCATATTCTTGCACTCTTATTCTCACATATAGTATTTTTAGAACATGGGATAACAGATCTGATGATATTTTACCTGTAAGTTCACAAAAATGAGTAAAGGAATCATGTTAAGAGAGAGGTTCAAGGGCCATCTGAGAAATGGATCCAAAAAAAATCTAGGAAGCTGAGTAAGGAAATAGAACATATAGAACACTGCACTCAGGCAGCAACAAGTACATAAAAATGTCATCTTCCATATTTTATAGCAAAAATTACAAATTTATTAGATTTACTCTAGTACCACATCAGAATTAAGAATTAGGATTAAGGAACCATATCTCTAAAAATCTGTTTTTCCCTTTCAAATATTACTTTTTTTGTTATTATTATTATTATTTTGCTTTTTGGCTGAGGCAATTGGGGTTAAGTGACTTGCCCAGGGTCACACAGCTAGGAAGTGTCTGAGACCAGATTTGAACTCAGGTCCTCCTGACTTCAGGGCTGGTGCTCTAACCACTGCGCCACCTAGCTGCCCCTCAAATATTACTTTTAAATAAAAAAGATATGCTTTTTTACTACATCAAGATTCTACCTCTCCTGAAGATAGCAAGTTGTTAAGATATTCCAGAAATGCCTCATCTTTTATTTCATTGTCAGTAAAGATAAAAGTGATTCCTTTTCCTTCACCTCCAGCAACATGGTACAATGACTTCAAGTCATCTGTCAGATTGACCACATTATAAGACCTAAAAGAGTAAATTTAAAATGAATTTCAAAGAGAATCATATTATACACGTGTAATACAAATCTATTGAGAGCTATGACTCATACCAACCCTTCTCAATCAGTTGTAATAGACTACTACATGCACCAAATGATAGTGTCAGTTAGAAAACAAAGAAAATATAACTGAGATTACAATTTTTTTTTAAAAACCTATTTTTTAGAAATAGGATACCCAAAAGAATAAACTTCTAAGAATTGGGATAAGAGAAATACACTGTTTTCCTAAATGGTGGCAATATGCCAAAATTGAGACATGAATATTGAATATTATATAGAAAGAAATTTTTAGTTCTGACAGGTTTTAGGAAAGAAATTCTTAGCTTTACTCAAAAAAAAACCAGTTATGTAATTAGGAGAAACAGTCAACTGGGGTGAAATCTTTACAGCAAATTTCTGTGATAAGATCTTTCCAAAAGTCATAAAAGTTGATACAGAGATAACTATAAGAACCATTGTCCAACGGAGAGATGGGCAAAGGATATTTACTGGCAATTCTCAAAAGAAGAAGGGCAAACTAACAACCATATGAAAAAATGTTGCAAATCACCAGTAATAAAAAAACAAATTAAATTAAATGTAAGGTTCTACCTTATAACCAACAGATTAAGCATTAGGACAAAAAAGTAAAGTGACAGTTGTTAGTGACCTCTGGTAGGAAAAGCATGCTAATATACTGTTGGTGGAGCTGTGAAGTAGTCTATCAGCTAGTAAGAATTTGGAATTAGGTCCCAAGAGATACTAAACTGTACATAAGTCTTTGAGCTATGGATACCACAGCTTATATACCCAAGACTTATATATCAATTTTTTTTAAAAGAAAAAGGCTCATGGATACAAATATTTTATAGCAGCGTTCTTTAAAAATCTTACCAAAGAACACGAAACACAACATATACAAAAAGGGAGCTAAGTGGCACAGTAGATAGAATGCTGAGCCTCGGGTCAAATCTAACCTCAAGCTACTTCCTACTAGCTGTGTGACGTGACTTGGGTCACTTTTTGACTCAGTTTCCTCATTTATAAAATGGAGATAATAATAGCATCTACCTCCTAGGGTGGTTGTGAGGGTTAAATGAGATAGCATTTATAAAGTGACTGGCTAGAAAATGCTATTATGATTATGATTATTATTATAATGAATCATTAAATAAATAGAAGAGAATAAAAAGGAAGTTCAGAAGGGGACATAGACTAATGGACAATGCTGGAATTATGATGTCAAATTTGAATTATCTTTTTAAAAAATAACAAGCTACAAATAAAGGGAAGCAGGAAAACTATACACGGCAAAAGTTCACCTCCATGAAAGGATCAGATTTTGTTGATATCAATGGTATAACAAAAAGGAAATCCAAAAACACACTAATTTGTGTTTTAAAATAATGTTTCCCCAATTTTGGTAGGAAAAATTAGACTGAGCAAGAAATGAATTGGCCTAATGATATTGCTTGAAACTGTAAAATTTAATTCCAAAGACATTATCTGCTTGTCTATCTATCTAGCTCATCATTTTGATACCTCTTACCTAGTCAAAGTTATCTGGAATATCTTATATCCAGCTATAAAGGAGGCCAGCCTTGAAAGACTCTGTTTTCCTGAACCACCAACACCTACAAGCAGGGCATTTCCACATGATGTCCGAATTATGCGTGAAATCTATGTTGAAAGAATATAGTATTCATTTGAAAACGCATTAAAAAAGGTTTAGAACATCTCTTCATACAAATGATCAATGGCTTATGTGTATAGTATTGTGATTTATTTTGAAAATATTAAAATGTCACCAAATAGTCTATTTCAAACTTGATAAAAATTTAAAAACAGTTTACCCAACATCTTTCCTACCTTCCCCTCTTTAAAAAACAAACCAACCCCTCTCCCAATTTTCAGTTTGGCTGAGATAATGAAAAAAATTAAGTATAGTTTCATGGCTCAGGATTTTAGGACAGTTAAGCAATTAATTCATGGATGGATCTAAGAGGGAATGTAATATAAATTAAAAACTAACACAATGCAAACCTCTTCATTTAATAGAATACTGGGGATTCAAACTCAAGTTTTCTGAATCAAAATCCAGTGCTTTTTCTAGACTATACTAAGTCTAGAAAACTATTATATTATATAAAATTATACTGATTTGATACCTTAACACAAAGATCAGGCTTTTACAGCAGCTTCTAGATTTCACTTTTAGGCTGACCTTGTAGGATCATCAATATTAAGCAGCTGTCACTTACAATCAAATTTCTTAAGATCAGCTTGCAGCCCCCAGCATAAATAGCAACAATGCAATTTAGTGCTCAAGGATCCTAAATGTCAGTGAGCATGCCATTCATTTATATTCTTGCTTCTTCCTCTGCCTAATTCTTTCACAATTTTTCAGACAAGCTGACTCATAGCTTAGATCCCCTAGTCCTGCACCTCTTTTTGTTCTTTCTGTGAGAGGTAACATTCATGAGTAAATTACTAATTGCCCATGGACAAAAGGGATCCCAGATGCTGCTCTCTGGCCCCTCAAAAGAAGTTGGAAGAGCTGTAGCTCTAAAATGACTCAACTCTTTGGCAGCATTTGAATCAAACTTCAACAAAAACGACTAATTTCCAGTCAGCGTCATATTTCTGTGAGATGAGACCCTATACCCACATCCAGTGGTGGACAGTGGAGACAACATGATACAACAGTGGAGACAACATGATACAATGAAAAAGACTTCTGGGTCACAAGAACCTGTGTTCAAATATCATCTTTAAATCTTCAATAACCAAATGCCCATGGACACATTCTCTCTATACTTAAGTTTACTTAACTGTAAAATTAGGATAATAGTAGCAGCAGAGCCTAACTTACAGGTTTATTAAGATGATTAAATAAGATCAGATCATCACTCCTCCACACAAAATGATGTTTCAGCTTTTCCTTGAAAAACAGCCTGCTATGGGGCAGCTAGGTAGTACAGTGGAGAGAGCACCAGTCCTGAAGTCAGGAGGACCTGAGTTCAAATCTGGCCTCTGACACTTAACACTTCCTAGCTGTGTGACTCTGGGCATGTCACTTAACCCCAAATGCCTCAATAACAACAACAAAAAAACAGCCTGCTATGCAATCCTGTGTATTAGGGAGATTAAAAAATATCAATGTGAATTTGTAACATTTTCTGTGTACCACTAAAGATAATGATAAACACTGAATCCCCAAGGAAGGCCATATAGTTAGGGATAAAAATTGATTTTCCATCAAGAGTCTTCATTCAGACTGGCCCTAATTAGATTTCAGATTGGGCAGTTGGTTCATTCCTTTCACCAAGTGAAAGGAAAGCTAACATTTTATTTCATGAAACCTCCAATCTCAAAATTTATCCCTACATTCTTTCTGTGGTAAGTACAATTTAGTCTTACTTATGTCTATCAAATCCTTGCTCCATCCACAGTGATCACCAACAGTCAGGCACTGATTATAGTAAATTTAGTTATAAGAGATTTTTCAAAGATCTTATTTCATTATTTTAAAAAATGAGAAAACTGTGGTCCATAGAAATTAAGAGATTTGCTTAAGGTCATTTTGGTAGGAAATAGCAGAACTAAAATTCACCACTGTGAGTCCTCCAACATTTTTTTATGGATGGGAGGAACTAAATTTTAGAAAAAGCAGATTATTTACAATATTTAAGCCCTGTCAACTCATAAAAATTTCTCACTACATCTTGCTCTAGGGACCTGGGAAGAATCCTAAAAGGGAAAGTGGTAAAATAAACAAACAAATAAAAGCCTGGTCAATAAGAAATTTATTTGTATTAAAAAAAAAGTAGGAGGTCTTTACTGATTGAATATAAAAAGCAGAAGTGGAAAATGATATAGTGTCGTATAACTCAAGTTTTCAGTTTATAGCATTCTTTTCTCCATGTATCTGAATTGTTCCTATTCCTATTCCTTTTCCACTTTTGATTTCCCAGTCAACACAGTCCTGGATTTGATCTTAGGGACTTATGCTCTATCTTGTTCTATTACTAATTGAATGAGTCATCTTTCTCTGGTTTCATCCTCTATAAAATGAAAAGATTAGACCAGATAATCACCAAAGTTCCTTTCAACTATGAAATTCTGTGAGAGTGTGATCCGTTAATATATTCCTATTTTCTTCAAGTCTCTTCAAAAGTGGTTCAAATGATCATTCTTTCTGATTCTTTTTCTTTTTCATTCCATCTTTAACCCAACTATCAGTCTCCAATTTTTTGATATTATCATCAATTATACATCTATATTATCATCTATATATTATCCATAATTTCATATGTAGAAAAACAACTTGACATAATAGCCCAATATAATGGAGGCATGTAGTATTTCTTCACAGGAAGAATCTTCTACAGCCTCAGTAATAGGTTAATAACCCTTCTCAAAAAAACTGAAGTATAGAAGGATCTAAATATAAAAACTTAATTCGTTATGACTTTTTTCTGATTAATGCTATATAGAGGTTAGCAGAAAAATATTTAGCCAAAACATTCAATTCAAATTGTAATAGGTAGAGTCTATATTGATCTCCTCCATACCCAACCTCCCCCTTGCATACCACTCTGTCATTACAAGTTATCTAATACCCAGAATAGTATGTTGTTTATGAAATTCAATTTCTTATTATTATGAAAATATCAGTAAATAATATTGATATAACCTTCATAAGATGAGTCATTGCATCTTTGAAAAACACCAGATCAAGACTTGTTCCTCTAATAATTTCATTGAACTGTTTCTGATAAAAAACTAATTTTTCAGCCAGAAATTCAAAACTTGGTATCTGAAGAGAAGAGTTTAGCAGGGAAAAATGGGGAAGAGAAAAGAAGTATATTATTAGATCCAAAAATCTATGTGTGGCATGTACAAATCTAAATGCATCTAACTACAACTGTAAGGGAAAATCTCTCAGACTTCTGAAGTTATTTTCTTTGTTTTTTATTGTTATTTTTAAAGCATGAAATAATAATTTGGTATAATCAGAGTACTCTGATCTTTCCTGGAAGCCCATAACTATGAACACATCCAGTTGTTCTATATTGCCTTTAAAGCATACAGATATTAAAAAATACACTTGAAAACAGCTACACTTGAAAACTATAAACTTATCAAGGTATATTGTAAAACTGATATCTATATTCCTCTCCAAAAATGAGGGGGATCAAGTCACTAAAATATTATATTTCTTTAACTGAAAGACTTGTAATAACTTGGAAAGTAGAGAAATGCCTATGGGTATATAAATGACTTAAAAAAACCTTCAGAAATACTGATAAGTACCAATTCATAGATTTTGGGTACTTCAAATACTGCATCTTCAGGTTCATCACCAGTTGGTTCAGGCATATCACGAAGAAAATCTACAAAGTATGGTTCTGGAAGAAGTAATGATACTGCTTCTGGGTAAACATGTTCTTCAATAACTCGATGAATTTGTGAATTAAACCACAATTCATCTTCACTGCAAATGAATCTAAAACAAACAATGAAATAATATGACACACTTACCCAAAAGTTAACAAAATCCAGAAATCATAGTGATTTATTCAAATAACTAAACTAAAAACTAAATACCTGAACCTCCTCCTATTCCCATCCCTTCCTTTTAGAAGTTTGAACTAACATTCTTTATCATATATAGAAAGAAGAAAGGTCTACATTTATCTACATCTTAGTTTGCAAAAATGGGTTTAATAGTTATTTATTTGGTGTGAAAGGTTTCTATGGCCAAGAGCAAAGCCAGTTTGGGAAATTTTTTTAATGGAGTCTTATTTACTTTTTCTGCATTATAGAGCCATTTTGTCATAGTTATATTATGGTGACATAATGACATTGAATGCCATCACAAGTGAGGAAGGTATTGTATAAAATTATGAAATGAGAAATTTTAAAGAGCTAACTAATGAGCTTTAAATACAAGATTCAAGAGAAGCATAAAAAGATAAAGAGGAAAGGGAAAAATGTTACCCAATAAGGTTAAATTTGTTTCTATCCCTACATGGAAGATGATACTTGCAACTCTTGAGTTGTAATTGAGTTGTAACTTTATTAGCAGAGTTAGAAGGAGTATACATAGACAGAGGGTATAAATTGACTTTGATGGGATGATATAAAAAATAAAGGAGTGAAAAAATATTGTACCGAGAGAAGAGGAAAGGGAAGGCAAAGCAACACATGAAAAGGCACAAAAGACCTATTACAGTAGAGGGAAAGGAAGATAAGTATTAAAGTGTAAGCATTATTTGAACCTTATTTTCATCAGATTTGGCTTAAAAAGGGAGTAACACTCAACATACTCAGTTGAGAAAAGAAATTTATCTTAGACTACAGAGAAGTAAGAGTAGAAAGGGGAAAGAATGGGGAGGGGGACTGACAGAATGGAGGGCTGGTGGAGGGAGTTGATGATCAGAAGCAAAGCACTGGTGAGGAGGGACAGGGTTAAAGGAGAAATAAAAGTATAAATGGTGGGGAAGAAATAGGATGGTGGGAAATACATAGTAATTATAACTGTGAATGTGAATATAATGAACCCTCCCATAAAACAGAAGCAGATAGCAGAATGGATTAAAAAATAGAATCCTATTATATATTGTTTACAAGAAATACATTTGAAGCAGAGAATACAAAATGCAAAACATATGTATGGGTAATTCTTCAACATTAACCCTTACAAAGCTTTCTGTTACAAATTTTTCCCCCTTCCTCCCCCCCTCCCCTAGATGGCAGGATATCCACTACATGTTAATTATGTTAAAATACTTGACAAATCGAATATATGTATACATATTTCCACACATCATTGTTGTGCAAGAAAAATCATATCTACAAGAAAGAAAAATCAGATAAAGGAAACATAATGCAAGCAAACATCAATCAAGAGCATGAAAATGTTATGCTGTGGTCCACGTTTCATATCCCTCTCTCTGGGTGTATATGGCTTTCTTCACTGAACAATTGGAACTGGTTTGAAACATTTCATTGTTGAAGAGAGCCATGTCCATCAGAATTGATCATCATATAGTATTGTTGTTGCCGTGTATAATGTTCTCCTGGTTCTGCTCATTTCACTCAGCATCAGTTCATGCAAGTCTCTCCAGGCCTCTCTGAAATCGTCCTGCTGGTCGTTTCTTATAGAACAATAATATTCTATAACATTCATATACCATAATTTATTCAGCCATTATCCAATCGATGGGTATCCATTCAGTTTCCAGTTTCTAGCCTCTACAAAAAGGGCTGCCACAAACATTCTTGCACATGTGGGGCCCTTTCCTTCCTTTATGATTTCTTTAGGATATAAGCCCAATAGAAATGCTACTGGGTCAAAGGGTATGCATAGTTTGATAACTTTTTGAGCATAGCTCCAAATTGCTCTCCAGAATGGCTGGATCCGTTCACAGTTCCACCAACAATGTATTAGTGTCCCAGCTTTCCCACATCCCCTCCAGCATTCGTCATTATCTTTTCCTGTCATTTTAGCCAATCTGACAGGTGTGTAGTGGTACCACAGAGTTGTCTTAATTTGCATTTCTCTGATCAATAGTGATTTGGAGCACCTTTTCATATGACTACAAATAGTTTTAATTTCATCCTCTGAAAATTGTCTGTTCATATCCTTTGACCATTTATCAATTGCAGAATGGCTTGAATTCTTATAAATATGAGACAATTCTCTATATACTTTAGAGATGAGACCTTTATCAGAACCCTTAAATGTAAATACGATGATTTCCCAATTTATTGTTTCCCTGCTAATTTTGACTGCATTGGTTTTGTTTATACAAAAACTTTTTAACTTAATATAGTCAAAGTTATCAATCTGGTGTTCAATTAAGAGTTCCAATTCTTCTTTGGACGTAAATTTATTCCATCTCCATAGGTCTGAGAGGTAAACTATACTACCTTCCTCTAATTTACTTATAATATCACTCTTTATATCCAGATCATGAACCCATTTGGATCTTATCTTGGTATGTGGTGTTACATGTGGGTCAAGCCCTAATTTCTTCCACACTAGTTTCCAATTTTCCCAGCAGTTTTTGCCGAATAGTGAGTACTTATCCCAGAGGCTGGGGTCTTTGGGTTTATCAAACACTAAATTGTTAAGGTTATTTCCTAGTTTGTCCTGTGATTCTATCCTATTCCACTGATCGACTGCTCTATTTCTTAGCCAGTACCAAATGGTTTTGATGACCGCTGCTTTATAATATAGTTTTAGATCTGGCACAGCAAGGCCACCTTCATCAGCCTTTTTTTTTTTTCATTAATTCCCTTGAAATTCTTCACCTTTTGTTCTTCCAAATGAACTTTGCTACTATTTTTTCTAGATCTGTAAAATAATTTCTTGGGAGTTTGATTGATATGGCACTAAATAAGTAAATTAGTTTGGGTAGTATTGTCATTTTTATTATATTCACTCGGCCTACCCGTGAGCATTTTATGTTTTTCCAATTGACTAGGTCTGATTTTATTTGTGTGGAGATTGTTTTGTAGTTCTGTTCATATAGTTCCTGACTTTTCCTTGGCAGATATTCCCAAATATTTTATATTATCAACAGTTATTTTGAATGGAATTTCTTTTTGTATCTCTTGCTGCTGAACTTTATTGGTAATATGTAAAAATACTGATGATTTATGTGGATTTATTTTGTATCCTGCAACTTTGCTAAAGTTGTGAATTGTTTCTAGTAATTTTTTAATCGAGTTTCTAGGTTTTTCTAAGTATACCATCATGTCATCTGCAAAGAGTGATAATTTGGTTTCCTCATTATATACTCTAATTCCTTTAATCTCTTTTTCTTCTCTTACTGACAAAGCTAACATTTCTAAGACAATATTAAATAATAATGGTGACAGTTGGCAGCCTTGTTTCACTCCTGATCTTATTGGGAATGGTTCTAGTTTGTCTCCATTACATATGATGCTTGTTGATGATTTTAAGTAGATGCTACTAATCATTTTAAGGAAAAGCCCATTTATTCCTATACTCTCTAGTGTTTTTAATAGGAATGGGTTTTTATATTATGTTATATTTTAAAAATCCTGGATAATCCAGTGTGTTGAAATAATTAACAACTTTAGCAAAGTTTCAGGATACAAAACAAACCCACCTAAATCATCAACTTTTCTATGCATTATTAACAAAGTCCAGAAGTAAGAGATAAAGAGAAATTCCATTTTAAATAACCCAAGACAATACAAGATATTTGGTAGTCTACCTGCAAAGACAAACCCAGGAACCATATGAATACAATTATAAAACATTTTCCACACAAATAAAATCAGATCTAAATAACTAGAAAAATATCATTTGATCTTGGGTAAGCCAAAATAATAATATAAAAAGGCAATTCTAACTAAATTACTCTAGATTATTTCAGATTTAGATTATTCATTGTGATACCAATCAAACTACCAAAATATATTATGGATTTAGAACAAATAATCACAAAATTCATTTGGGAGAATAAAATTTAGCGATATAAGATGTAAAATGATATTACAAAGTGGCATTCATCAAACTATTTGGTACTGGCTAAGAAATGGAAGGGTGGATTGGTAAAATAGGTTATGTAAACAAGAAATAGTAATAATGACTACAGTAATATACTGTTTGTTAAAACTAAAGACTCCAGTTTCTGGGACAACTATTATACAAAAATTTCTTGGAAAAATGGTTAACTAGACACAGACCAACATCTCATACTACATATCAAGTTAAGATCAAAATGGCTGCAAGATTTTAATATAAAGGGTGATACCATCAGCAAATTAAAAGGGCAAGGAAAAGTTTACTTGCCAGATATAAGGCAAAGGATTTTATAACCAAACAAGAAAAAGAGAACATTATGAAATGCAAAATAATTAACTTTGATTACATTAATTTATAAAGATTTTGCACAAAGGCAATCTAACCAGAAAAACAGAAAGATGGGAAACAATTTTAACAACAAGTATTTCTAATAAAGACCTCATTTCTAAAATATATAGAGAATTGTGTCAAATTGTTAAGAATGCAAGAGAGGTGAAGCCAAAATCACAGAATAAAGGCAGGAACTCACTGAGTTTTTCCCTAAACTGCTTCAAATTCCTTTAAATAATGACTAAACAACTTTTAGAACATAAGAACACACAAAAAGGCAGATTAAAAGATTGAAAGTAATTCAGAAGGTCAGCAGGAAAGGTCTGGGGCACCGGGATGGGAGCTCAGTGTGTAGTTCCAGCACAGGCCATGCCAGTGCAGCCCCAGCCTTGGCCCCAAGCCTGAAACCAGCTAAGCCAGAACAGGCCTAAGGACCTCTGAATCAGAAGCAACACTGAAGTTTCTAGACCTCTCAGCCCAAAGACAACTTGGAAGGTCAGCAGAAAAAGTTTGTCAGTAGGGGGAGAGGGCCTTGGGAAGGAAACCCGCAAAGTAGGAGTGGGTGTGGGTGTGAGTGGCAGCAGCAGGGTTTGGAGGCCTCAGCTCACAGGAAGTCTCTCTACTGGCACTGCAAGACTTACAGCTGCAGTAGAGCAGAGACTCACAGCTCCAAGGCAGAAAAGAGTGCTTATGTTCAGGTCCCTAGAAGGATCTCTCAAAATATCTTCACAAAAACCCTGAAGCTTGGGCCATTATACTCTCCATCCTAGAAACAGAGCTCTACTTTAATTGTAAGGCCCAGGGCTTGTAGCCAGCAGGAATGCACGTGACCATCTGGGGGCCAAATAGCTGAGGACAGGGTGTGGCATGGCAGTGCTAATGTAGCAAGACACCGCAGGATGGAGGACCGTAGAGCCTAAGTCACGTGTTAGATGTTTTGCATATTGCACACGATCTGCAGGCGCTGCACACGGCTTGCAGGCCAGCGTCCTATCATAGCAGGCCAGCTCAGACCGGAGACCTTCGGGATGGGACATGATTGGTTCGCTGTGGCATAGGCGGGGAAGGACAAAGAGAGTATAAAGGGGGACTGCAGAGGAAGAAGAGACCAGACCACCATTAGCATAGCTTAAGAGACAATGTAAGTGCAGAACTCAATAAAGTAAGATAAGTTTATCTTCCGTGTCCTGTGATTTGTGAAGTGTTCTTCCGAATGGAAGCCGGAGACATCCGATGCCTGTTGAGGTAAGTTTATCCTACCCCTTAGCTTAATTGTAATGCTGGTCGTTACATTTAATAAAGAGTTAAAAGTTAAGTAATAAGCTAGGAAAATGAGCAAACTACAGAAAAAGATTCTGACCCTAGAAAGTTACTATGGTGACAAGGAAGATCAAAAAAATTTCAGAAGATAACAAAGTCAAACCTCCTACAGCCTACAAAAAAAAAAAAAGGAATTGGTCTTAGGCCATGAAAGAGCTCAAAAGGGATTTTGAAAATCAAATAAGAGAACAAGAAAGAGAAGGGGAGAACTGGGAAGAAAAATGAGAGTGATGCAAAAGAAAACACAAAAGGCTAACGAGGAGAAGAATGCCTTAAAAAGCAAAATTGGCCAAATGGGAAAGGAAGTACAAAATCTCATTGAAAAAAACAATTCCTTAAAAATTAGAATTGAGCAAATGGAAGCTAATAGTTTTATGAGAAATCAAGATACAACAAAACCAAAAGAATGAAAAAATAGAATACTGTGTAAAGTATCTCATTGGAAAAACAGTTGACTTGGGAATTAGATCCAGGAGAGTTCATTTAAAAATTATTGATCTGCCTCAAAACCAAAGGCTAGACATCATCTTTTCAAGAAATTATCAAGGAAAATTGTCCTGATATTCTACAGCCACAGGATAAAATAGAAATTAAAATAATTCATTAATCATCTCCTGAAAGAGATCCCAAGCTGAAAACTCCCAGGAATATTCTGGCCAAATTCCAGAAGTTCCAGGTCAAGGAGAAAACATTACAAAGAATCCAGAAAGAAACAATTCAAATACAGTGGAGAGACAGTCAAAAATAAAACAAAATTTACCAGCTTCTAATTTAAAGGATCGGAGAGCTTGGAATATGATATTCTAGAGAACAATGGAACTAGGATTACAACCAAGAATCACCTACCCAAACAAAACCGAGTATAATCCTTCAGGGGAAAAGGTAGAAATTCAATGAAATACAGGACTTTCAAGCATTCACAATGAAAACAGTGCTGAATAGAAAAATATGATGAGAGAAGAAAAGTCTTGTAGAAAGAGAAAGGGAGAGATAGAACAGTGTAAATTATCTCCCACAAAAGAGGCAAGTAGAGGGAAAGAAGCTGAAGGGAGGAGGAATGAGTTAACCTTACTCTCATCAGAATTGGCTTAAAGAAGAAAAACATACACACTCAATATGGCTTTAGAAATCTTATCTTAGCACACAGTTAAGTAAAGAGGAAGAGGATCCAAGAAGGGAGGAGGGGTGATAGAAGAGAAGACATATTGGGGGAGGGTGTGGTCAGAAGCAAAATACTTTTGAGGAGAGTAAAAGGAAAGAGAATAGATATATAGAATATATAAGGGGAAATACAATTATGAACAGTAATTATGAACAGAATTTTGAAATAAGTTAATCTAATGAAAGCTTCATTTCTCAAATGTATAGGGAACTGAGTCAAATTCATTAAAAATTGTAAAAGACATTTCCCAATTATGATCAAAAGATATGAACTATGCCCAAAAGTCTATAAAATCACACATATCCTTTGACCACACAATAGCACTATGAGGCATGAATATCCCAAGAGATTTAACAAAAAACAAAACCAAAAGATCTATATGTACAAAAATATTTATAGCAGCTCTTTTTTCTGGAAAAAGAATTAGAAAATAAGGGGACTGGGGAATAGCTGAATAAACTGTGGTATGTGATTAAGATAGAATATTATTGTTCTATGGGAAATGATGAGCAAGATGCTCTCAAAAATTTCTGGAAAGTCCAACATGAGCTCAAGTAAAGTAAAAAATACTCTATACAAAGCAATAGCAGTACTGTAGATTGATAAGCTGAGAATGACTTTGTTATTCTCACCAATACAACGATCCCAGGCTACTCTGAAGGACTTGTGATGAAAAATGCTATCCATATCAAGAGAAAAAACCGATCAAGTACACATTGAAGCATATTTTTTTAACAAAGTATTTTTCTTGAGGGTTTTTTTTTTGGTGGGGGAAGATCTGTTTTCTTTCAAAACATTACTTTTACAGAAATGTTTTCCATAACTTTATATGTGCCTTTTCAAAGGGGGAGAGTGGGAAGGAAGAGAGAGAATTTAGAACTCAAAGTTTTAATAACAAATATAAAAACTGTTTTATATATAACTGGGGAAAATAAAAATATTTTTAAAATATATTCTTTCATGTAATTGCATTAACCTCCTAGCTTTGTATCATCTGAAAATTTTAATAGCATCTCTTCTGCCTTCATTCAGTTTTTATTTACAGTATTTTATAAACATTTTATAAAATGTTAAAAAGAACATACTCAAGGACAGTGTCTTGTGAGGCTTCCTCAGAGTCTTGTGGGGCTTCCCCAGAGACCTCTCTTAAGATTTATATTTTATGCAAATTAAGAGAATTCTGAGGTACCATGTCACACCTCTTCAATTGACTAAGATGACAGGACAGCATTAATGATAAACATTGGAGAGGATATGAGAAAACAGGAACACAAATTCATTGCTGGAGGAGTTGTGAAATGATTTAGTCCTTTTGGAGAACAATTTGTAACTATACTCAAAGGGCTACAAAACTGTGCAAACACTTTGATCCAGTAGTCTTACTACTGAGTCTATTCCTTTTTTTTAAAATAGAGCTTTTTAATTTCAAAACATATGCACAGATAATTTGACAACATTGACTTGCATAGCCTAGTGTTTCAGATTTTCTCTTCCCCACCCCCTACCCTAGATGGCAAATTATTCAATATATGTTAAACTTGTTAAAATATAGGTTAAATCCACTATGCTCAAAAAGTTATCAAACTGTGCACACCCTTTGACCCAGCAGTGTTTCTATGGGCCTATATCCCAAAGAGATCTTAAAGGAGGGAAAGGGCCCCACATGTGCAAAAATGTTTGTGGCAGCCCTTTTTGTAGTGGCAAGAAACTGGAAACTGAATGAATGCCCATCAGTTGGAGAATGGGTGAATAAATTATGGTATATGAATGTTATGGAATATTATTGTTCTGTAAGAAACGACGAGCAGGACGATTTCAGAGAGGCCTAGAGAGACTTGCATGAACTGATGCTGAGTGAAATCAGCAGAACCAGGAGATCATTATACACGGCAACAACAAAACTATATGATGATCAATTCTGACGGACATTGCTCTCTTCAACAGTGAAGGCATTCAAACCAGTTCCTATTGTTCAGTGATTAAGAAAGTCATATATACCAAGAGAGAGGTCTATGGGAACTGAGTGTGGCCCAAAACATGATGTTTGCTTGCATTTTAAGTATACAAAGAAGGAAAAGAATTCCTTTCTAGATCCATTTTTTCTTGTGCTGCAAGATAACTGTATAAATACATATACATATATTGGATTTGTCATATATTTTAATATATTTGACATGTATTAGATTATCTGCCACTAGGGGAGAGAGTGGGGGAAAGGAGGGAAAAATTTGGAACAAAAAGTTTTGCAAAGGTCAACGTTGAAAAATTACTCATATGTTCCCTAAATAAAAAACTTTAAAATTAAATAAAGAAGGAAAGAAAAAATAAAAATATATGTTAAATCCAATAAACATAATTTATACAATTCCCTTGCTGCACAAGAGAAATCAGATTAAAAAAAAAGAAAGTAAATAAGTAAGAAAACAAAATGTAAGTGAACAACAACAAGAAGAGTGAGAATGTTATGTTGTGATCCACATTCAATTCTACAGTCCTCTTTCTGGGTATAGATGGCTCTCTTCATCACAAGATCATTGGAACTGGTATCAATTAACTCATTGTTGGAAAGAGGCATATTCATCAAAATTGATCATTATATAATATTGATGTTGTCATGTACAGTTATCTCCTGGTTCTGCTCATTTCAGTTAGCATCAGTTCATATAGGTCTCTTCAGGCCTCTCTGAAATCATCCTGTTGGTCGTTTCTTACAGAACAATAATATTCCATGGCATTCATATACCATAACTTATTCAGCCATTTTCCAATTGATGGGCATCCACTCAATTTCCAGTTCCTTGCCACTACGAAAAGGGCTGCCACAAACATTTTTGCACATGTGGGTTCCTTTCCTTCCTATGAGATCTCTTTGGGAGATAAGCCCAGTAGAAACACTGCTAGGTCAAAGGGTATGATAACTTTTTGAGTATAGTTCCAAATTGCTTTCCAGAATGGGCAGATCCATTTACAACTCCATCAACAATGTATTAGTGTCTGGGTCTGTATTCCAAAGAGATAATTAAAAAAAAAGAAAAAAGGCCCATATGGGCAAAAATGTTTATAGCAGCTCTTTTTGTAATGGCAAGGAAATGGAAAATGAATGGATGCCCATAAGTTGGGAAATGGCTGAATTAGTTATGGTAGATGAAGATAATGGAATGTTATTGTTATAAAATAAATGATAAGCAGACTGATTCAGAAAAGCTTAGAAAGGCTTACATAAAATGATGTTGAGTGAAATGAGCAGAACCAGGAGAACATTATATACACTAACAACTAGATTCTGAGATGATCAACTGTGATTGACTTGGTTCTTCTCAACAATGCCGTGATTCAAGACAATTCCAATATACTTGGGATGAAGATGTCATATGTATTCAGAGAGAAAACTATGGAGACTGAATGTGGATCGAAGCATAGTATTTTCCCCTTTTTGTTTGTTTTTTTTCTTTCTCATGTTTTTTTTTTTCCTTTTTGGTTTGATTTTTCTTGCATAGCATGACAAATATGGAAATATGTTTAAAAGGATTGCACATATTTAACCTATATAAGATTGCTTGCTTTTTTGGGGAAGGAGGAAGTAAGGGAGGGAGGCAGGAAAATTTAGAACACAATGTCTTACAAAAATGAATGTTGAAAACTATCTTTACATATATTTGGAAAAAGGAAATATTATTGAAAAAAAAGATTTACATTTCTTACTTTAAGATCAGAAAGAATCTAGTGACTAAAAAAATTAAAGGAAGCATTTAAGGGCAATGATAAGGTAGTTGACTCCCCTAGATAATGCTGTTTTGTATCTGATTGTGCTTGTTTCTGCTGTCTGCTAATTAAGCCTTTACCCTCAAGTAGTGATAGAGAACCTAGAATCCTGGATGCAAAGATAAGTATTTGGTGTTAAGGAGCAAGGTAAAACAAGGTGGGTAGATCTCAATAATTTGTCACAATTAAGTAGCCATAACAGCTAAGAGAACTACTGTTGCTATTTCTTCTCTACTCATTGAAAAAATGATGAAGGCCAATGGGGAGGGACAATTAGGGAGGACAAAAGGAGAATTACATTAATCTGCAAAATTGGCATTTCTACCAATAATCAGTCTATCTAGCAATAAATAAACACTTATTAAATACTTATTATGTTTCAGGCATTGCAGTAAAGATTTAAAAAAAGACAAATAGTTTCTTTCCCCAAAGAGCTTAAATTCAAAGAAGGGAGGAAAACATGTACACAATTGCTACATACAAGACAGAATGCAGATGGAAGGTAGCCTTAGAGAGCGGGCATTGGCAGCCGGTTGTAGGGAGAGGGACAAAGGCCTTCTGCAGAAAGTGGCCATTGAATAAGTCTTGAAAGAAGCTGGGCATTTCAAGAGGAAATGAGGAAGAGAAGCATTCCAGGCACACAGTATGGTCAGTGCAAAGGCACAGAGAAGGCAGAAAGTGTCATGTAGGATGATCATCAAGTTGGTCAGTATGGTTGGATTTCAGAGTTTGTAAGAAAGAGTAGTGTATAAGAATGAAAACACAGAAAGAGGCCAAATTGTAAAAAGCTTTAAATGGCAAACAGAAGTAGAAGTAAAAGGGAGTCATTTAGAAAATATTAAGTAGGAAAGTGAGGTGACATGATCAAATTTACACACTAGGAAAATCATAGCAACTATGTAGGCTAGAAAGGAGGGAGGATACTTGAGGCAATAAATCCAATTAGAATGCTATACTGCCATATTCCAAGGCAAAGGTGATGTGAGGAAGGCCTGAAATAGGGTGGTGCCTGTGTAAATGTAAATAAGGGGATGTGCAACTTACTCTAAGTGGAATGGAGCAGGCTTAAACTGGCTCATAAAAATCAATTGTTAAATGCTCACTGTGAGCATTTACATGTCAGAAATTGACATACTACTAATTAGGGTTTGATTTATTGCTTTATGGAATTCTAAACTTCAGATGCAATTAAAAAGAATGATGTGCACACATTCCACATTTACCAGCATATGCTTATAGGCATCATGTTAGGTGTTAGAAAGAATAAAAAGTATAAGCTGATTTCCACCCTCTAGAAGAAAGTATAAGCATTAGAGCCCTGCATTTCTAATCTTTGGGTCATCAGAAAGAATGAAGGAATTCTTGCAAGGATGACTATGGAGGAAACAAGAAAGAGGATTTAAAAAGCCAGAGACTAATTCTCAATTATGTTCCAAAGTTGAAAAAAGGAAGGATAGAGTACAAAGGGAAAAAAAAAACATTTCACATGGGAGATTTTTTATCAAATTTTCTGAGAAAATCTATATATTGCATTATCCAGTGATGAACGGATAGAAAAATATAGAAATCCAAATCAAATCAACTATTAGCAAAGTGTTCTTTTCCAAATAGAACTATAGATGGAGAATGATAGCAATGCTGTTATTTATCACTTACAAATAGAACTACTTTATTTTATTTTATTTTAACTTGAGTAGATTTACCAATAATATTTTACTAATATAAAAATATCCTATATGCTTCACAAGAAATCATCAAAGTACCTATCTGCAATTACTCTGTTGCATTCATGTTTGAAAAGTGATAGGAGAATAGTAAGGGAATCACATTCTTCTGCTTTTATAGTTAACATTCCTTGCCAAATTCTGGAAAGATCTCGAAGATTGAAGATATAATGAAATTTTGATGGAGTTGGCAGCATTTTTACCTAAAACAAACAACATACCCAGTGTTCAAAACATTTATATGGTAAAGAAAAAAGGATACAAACATGTAAGAAAGAATGATCTCTATCACACTATTCTAAAAACTTAACTTCCATCTGCTTTAATTTTCCTCATCTATAAAATGAAGATCATAATAGCATCTACCTCTCAGGATTATTGTGAAAACAAAATGAGCTACTTGTAAAGCATATTTCAAGCTTTAAAGTGCTATGTAAATATTAACTAGTATTATTATTGTTGTTAAAGTAGTCATACTTTGTTTAGAATTTTTTAAAAAAATTGACAAAAGGATTCCAAACTAAAACTTTTAAAATATATCCCAAAGTAGATTAAGACTTTGAGATATCTTAAAGACACATAGCTATACAACTGTAGTTATATGTACACTATTTTTTTTGTTCCCTAGAAAAACAAATTCCAAAGTCATAGATCTTCCTATCCTATGTGTTGAAAGTGGATTAGGACAGTATGATTCCATTTTATGCTATATTTGGTACTGTTACATCTTTTTTCTTTTTCTATGTTGCACTGAATATACTGAGTTCATTTAGTACTTTTCCTTCCTTTATGGAAAATTCATAGAATTTTGAGCAGTTTAAGGAATTCACTCCCTTTTTATCCTATCTATTAAGGCAAGAAATAGAAGTTTAACAAATTTTAATTATCTGTTGACAAAGAAGAAACTGGTTTCACTGCTCAGGTGTGAATAGTTATGCAGGCCTTGAAACAGTTTAAACATCCTTTTTCTTTGCCTAAAAACTTCATCCTTTTCTTATTCTCCTCATTCTTACTCAAACTCCATGAATCTTTTTGCTCAGGGAGAGAGACTAGAAATGTCATCTGTGGAACAGATGTATGTGTATCATAATATACACATATCAATCACCTACAAACAGGATGTGCTATACTCTCAAGTGATAAATAAATTGTAGTATATCTATCTGCCTGTCTACACACTATACTGGCTTATTGATACAGGGGCTAGGCAAGATCCTGAAAATTCTTGCAACATATGCATGGTGTCTTTCTGCAAAGGCAGAAATATAAAAGGTGTAGATTAAGATAAATGACTATATAGCAATGAACTAGATTAATTCATGTTACCTTGCATCTTTCTTGGAAAACACAAGTATCTAGACGGACATATGAGTTTAATGTTTGGGTCTGAGTTCATAAGAGCTGAAGAACTGGCATGTTACCATTACTTTGGGGGAATAATATGAGTTAATATTTAATTCTATTTGTTAAAAATCAGGTAACATAAAATGCTATTAAATTTAAGTTTTAATATTATAAATTGTAAGGTTTGGGTTTTTTTGGCTAGGGAAATAAAGTTATGAACATACAATATCTTAAATGAGAGATCTGAATGAGAGAGGGCTTGCATATGTAATTAGTTTTATTTTACTTAATCACAGGTAGTATTTTAAGACCTATCAATCTGAAGTCTTTACAGGTATAATTTCATTATGTACAGCATTAATGGGATTAAAATATAAGTGGTAGGAAATGGGCTTTACATAACACTGATTGACAATATTATCTTATTTAGGAAAACATCTTTGGTAAAAATTTTTGAGAATAAAGCAAGTCATCGATGGAGTGTTGTTAAGTGGATGTGAAATTCTTATTGATAGAAAACAGGGCAATATCTTTCAAAAATAGTGGACTTGGATACTCCATGATCATTTGAGGACATATCACTATGAATGTAGAATTACAGAGTTAAGTGTTTAAACCATGAAATAACTATTGTGCTTGTAAATAGAGTATTAATAGGTTTATTAGTAATGTCTAAGGATGGATAATTTATAAATTCTTGCTATTTTTGTTTAGATTTGAAACAAACTCTTAAGTTTATGCCACAGACAAGTAGAAATAAATTTTCAACAGTATTGAGAGGAATATAAATCTAGACATCATAAAGCCAGTTGCCTTTGCACAATTATAACTCAATCTATACTTGTTTGCCTTTTTATGAAATGTTTCCATTAAGTCATCCAATTTAGCCCTATTTATGTATTCAGATAGTAATTTGTAAGAAGAGTTAGGTAACTAAGATTGTCTAATGCTCCTAACTTTAGAAAAGACAGACAACAGATTCTGTTTGTCCACTTCATCATAAAGCATTTTTAAGCAATTCCATTCACAGAAAAGAATTTCACCTGTAGTTATTGAAGGGATCATTTGCCCCTAATACCTGATCCTTGGTCAAGCAGTTATACACCACAATTTATGTCTTCCTATAAGAAGAAAATTAGGCTGATTTGTTAGATGATATATTTTGTTCTACCGTATTCTTTTGTACCTTAGTCCACTGCCACAGTATTCTACCAGCTGAAACTAATTTCATTATCATTTCATTTATTTCCAGCTTGAAATGTCTACAGCTATCAAAATAGCCACTCCCAATTACTCCTGAAAATAGAAAAAAATAGGAACATAAACTTTAATTACACAACAATTTTTATATAAACCATTATACATATTTACATATCTATTCTAGCAGTAATTGAGGTAATAGAAACCAAATAACAATCAAATAACATTATAGCTATGAACTATGAACAAGGAAAGCAGAGGTTGAAGGGTAAATCCAGTTTTCAGTTGGGTTTTTTTTAAAAATGCCCTTGCCTAGATTGCCCTTCATTTAGAATTATCAAGAGTTTTTTGATGAGTCTTCCTGACTTCAGGTCCAGCATTCTATCCACTATACAACCTAGTTGCTCCAATACCAACTATATCACCATAGTAAATTACTCTCTCTAAAAACTCATTAATTCTGGCTGAATGATGAATGTCACTGATGATCAATGGAATAAGACACTATTGGGGTCTCAAGAGCTAGAGCACAAGAAACATACCCCCAACACCTCCAAATTCCAAAAGGAAAGGGAACAGCTGCTCTAAGCTTGGTAGTTCAAATGGGGTTAAGGAGAACAGCTCCACATTATATGTTACATAAACAATTTGAAAGAGAGGAAAATGTACCAAATATTTTGTCTATTGATGCATTTGATGGTAATGTGCAATTAAATACAGTAAACTGTCTTTTCAAACGTTGTGGAATATCATTTCGACCCCCTCCTGGATGTATCATTGCTGCTATTATCTGCACATCAAGAATTGTAGTGAAGTCTCCAGGTTTATCCAAGCTATACATTCCTTCCATTTCCATCATCTGCCTTACAATCTCATTAGTTACCTGAAAATTTATAAAAACAAATTTTTAATATCACCTCAGGATGTTCAATTCAATTCCACAAGCATTAAATGTCTACTACCCAAAATACACCATTCTAAGAATTAAGGATTCAAAACCAAAAGAGAAACGAAACCTACCTTCAAGGAATTTATAGTGTATCAGAGTGACACAATATACAGGAATAGAATACAGGGAAAACTGAGGAGGAAGACAGCATTTAACCAAGGACATTTGAGAAGGTGTGACAGAGAAGGCAGACTGAGTCTTAGAGGAAAACAAGCATGCTGGGGGACAGAAGAGAAAAGAGTACATTTCAAGCAGAAGGAAGTGCTTGTGGAGATGTGTAAAACTGGTAGGTGAAGGGCCATATTTGGCCATGGCTATTAAGTACAGTTTGGTTGAAATCTGCTTTTAAGGAGAACAGCATGGAATAAGCATGGTAAAATAAGCAGGAGTCAGATTTGGCAAACCTTTAAATGCCAGAGGTAAATCAGACCTTTAAGAAGATTATTTTGAATAAGGGACCATGGAGTGGGAGAAACTAGAAGTAGGGATGCCAATTAGAAGGCTATTATGATAGTTCTAGTGAAAGGTAACAGTAGCCCAAGTTAATTCTTTTTTAAAAAATAATTAATTTTTAATTTCTTTATTTTATTTTATTTATTAAAACTCTTTATTTGCAAAACATATGTGTGGGTAATTCTTCAACATTGACCCTTACAAAGCTTTCTGTTACAAATTTCCCCCCCTAGTCCCCACCCCATCCCCTAGATGGCAGGAAATCCATATATGTATACATATTTCCACACTTATCATTGTTGTACAAGAAAAATTCTATCTACAAGAAAAAAAAATCAGAGAAAGGAAACACAATGCAAGCAAACAGCCTAGTTTGAATTTTGTTTGGCACAGAATTTAAAAAAAAACCAACAAAAATCAGTTTGTGTGTACATACGTAATATTTTAGTTATACCTGGTCTCCCCATTCATTAATTATTGGCATATTAATGTCATCAATAAATACAGTCATTTTTCTTCCTCCTGGTGGCCCATATGTACTTCCCATGCGCTTATCCACATAGCTTTCAATTGTTCTCTAGAGAAAAGTAAATAATTTGTGTTAGGTTTTATTATTAATTTATTTTCTGAAAGATTAGTATTATTTTTATATATTATTTAAACTTAGTGAAATTTGTATATATAGAATATTCATATATAGCAATCTCAAGAAAAATGCATTAACTATTAGAATATTAATCATTGACTGGAGTTAAACCAGGAGTTTTTCTGTACCTCAGGACTTAAAAATATGTTTATTGTTTCTGGAGGATCATGAAGTATGTCTATTGGAGATAAAATGGAAACAGTTATCTTATCTCATCTAATGTACCTACTATGTTAAAATATTTTAAATATTTATAACCATACAAATCTATAACAATCTACTAACAATATTGGTTTTACCTGAAACATCATTGGTTCTGTGGCAGATGAAAAGTTCAGTGACTTAGATAAATGTACTTCAGGGTCATACTTTTTCATATAAGCTTTAATCATGACAGTTTTTGCTGTTCCCTGCTCTCCTATGAGCAAAACTGCCTGTAATCATAGAGTGAGAGATGAAGAGTATTTGAAAATTTTGCATTTACTAGAATCCTTTGGTGGCTTTACTGCTTTCCCTAGCAACACATTACCCCTTTCAATCACATTCCAATCTCAGTATCTTTTACTTAACCTCTATAGTCTCTCATTTTCCTCTCTGTTTTTCACAGCCACTGACCCACACAACATCCCATTTTTTACCTAATACTATAAATATTTGTGTGTCTATGTATACACATATATGCACACACATATGTGATTAGGTGCCAATGAGTTTAAGGTCAACATCTTGGCATACATTATGAAGGATTTGTGCCACTGGATACAGATTAGTATAAGAGTAGCAGTGCTGCACTTTCTGACTTTCCACCCATGCCTCCAATGTGACTAAAGGTTGTCCAACAGCGTCCAAACTTGACTCACACTACTACCAATTCCCTTCCTTCTCAGACTAACATTTTCTCCATACGTAGTTATTTATAAATGGGAGTTCCTCGAAGCTAGAAACCATTTGTGCCTTTCTTTGTATCCCCAGCACTTAGCACAGTGCCCGGAACATAGTGAGCACTTAATGCTTATTGACTGAGCAGGTAGCTTACTGAAACAGCCTCCTTGTCACTCCCCACTCCAGTCCATCTTACTCACTGACACCCAAGTAAGTTTTCTTAAACATAGATCAAATCATTGACTGCTCTATATAATCAGCTCTGGGTGTTTACCTATCTATTTATTGTCTCTAGGATAAAATAGAAAATCTTCTGTTTAGTTTTTAAAGCTTTATACTACCTGGCCCCAAATTACATTTACAGACTCACCACAAACCAAACTCTTCTCTCCCACACATCTCTTTTCTCTATGGCCAGATACACTCCAGGATTTATTCTGTTGTTCCTTTTACTCAATAAGGAACCTCTCTTCCTTTGAAAACAGCTCACAAGCAACCCTTTATATACTATCTTAGTTCGTAAGGCACAATTGATAGTGCCTTCTCTCCTAAATGATCTTGTATTTAAATACGTGGTATATGTGTTCACTTTATGTTTGTACTGCATCTATATAATGATGTCTTTGTCTCCTCCATTATAACAGCAGCTCCTTGCAATTTATACAGTTTCTTACATATAGTAAGTGCTTAATAAATATCTCGACTGATCAACTTTTTAAGAGGGACTGTTTCATTCTCTCTACTTATAACCCCAGAACTTGATATCAACCTCTCACTTAGTAAACACTTAACAATTAAATGATGGGTTAACATAGTAAACGTGTTTGTATATGAATATGTGACTATAAATGTGAGGGATCAATCTATATATGTGTTTGAATGAGCTCATTTATGTAGGTAGATGTTTTGTGTGAGTGCCCCTGTTTGTAACTGTGCATAGGTTTGTACCTGAGTTTTCTCTGAAGGGGTAGGTACCTATGTGGTTCATAATTAAGTAAATACATATAGACTTACTTTGTGTTGCTTTGCTATTGTTTCTATCAAAAAATTGCTTCTAACGTTATCAACATTTGGAACTAAAATTGATGAATATTCTGGAATACTGTCAGTTGGATAAATATATGGTTCAACCTTTTTGTTCCAATGCTCCCAGTCACCTATAAAAATGTAGATAATTTTGGGTGTAAAACTATGGCAAGTAAATTAAAATGCAATTATCAAATTAAAAACACTTGTCAAAACATATGTAAGTATATGAAACATCAAATGTATTACATAATCCCATATTCCCAATAGATCATAAACTTTCTTAAAACAAAAGTCCTTGATCATCTTTGTATCTCATTCAGCATCTAAAATAGCACTTTGCATAAATAAGAGACACTAAATAAGTGCTTAACTGAATAATAGTTAGTAAGTGCTTATTGCTTGAATTATTTAATAACATTTAAAAATAAGTTTGTGAAGAATGAAAAAAAAATGTGCTTGATACTGTGCAAGTCAAGAGACTTTGTCCTTAAAGAGAAAATGTAGGGGATACCTTACAATATTATGTAATAATCTAAAAAACAATTCAAGGGAACTTTCATGTTTGCAAATGCCCAAGAAATAATTGCTATTGACCTCTTACCAAAATCAGTGACAAAAAACTCATACATTGTTTGATGGCTTTCTTCAGGAATGTGTGGCAAATCTATTTTACTTTCATGCTTTCTCAAAAATAATTCAAGCTTTTCTCTGTTATCCAACTCCAGAAGAGCCCCCAAACTCCACATAAGTCCAAACACAAATAATTTCTGGATATGTTCATTAGAAGTAATACCACCTTCTTCCTTTGAAGGAATCAGACCTTCTAGAAGATTGAGGGACTGAAAATAAAAGAATATAAAAAATGAAGAAATTAGGCATATTTATCAGAGATACTATTGGAGTAGCAGAATCTGAAGGGGGTATAATTTTAGAAAATTAAAATTATAGGCTTAATAACTATTAACTAAAACAAATAAACATAAAAAACAAGAAGTAAAATCCATAGCATCTAAAAAAGGGAAACTAAATTCAAACATGCAAGAAATGCTTCTGATTTATGTCCTTTTTTATTTTTGTCCAAACTTCTGCTGCCTTTGGTTTTATTTTCATTCTTTACTCAAAGGAAATTTAAATTATGAAAAAAATTAAAGTCATATAAATCATGTATTCTATTTATTTTCAATATTATATATAGAAATGTATTTATATCTATATCTATATAGTGTGATATATTGTGACAATAACAAATTCCTGTGTCCTGTGTTTTTTAAAGAAAAATACTTGCAAAAACTGTCTCTTTACACACTAAGATGTAGATTGACAACTATGTACTTTCTAAGTCAACAGTAAAATCCAGTCTAAATTCAATTTAATTTAATTTTATTATCTATTTTTTCTTCTTTCCCATATCTTTAACCTAGTCTTAATATGTTCAAGGGGTTATGCTAGGTATTAGGGATACAAAACCAAAAATGAAACATTCCTCACCTTCAAGGAATTTACACTCTAGTGGAAGAATATAACATGCGTTCAGATGAATGTGATTCAAGATAATTTAATGAAGAGGAGATCTCTAGCAACTGGGCGGATCAAGGATGCTTTCACTGATGAAGTACCACTTACAAGGTAAGCCTTGAAGATAACTAAGGATTCTGACAGAATATGAGAATTTATAAGGCTGGACCCACACCTAACACCGCACACCAAGATAAGTTCTAAATGGGTTCATGATCTAGATATAAAGAGTGATATTATAACCAAATTAGAGGAACATAGGATAGTTTACCTCTCAGACCTGTGGAGATGGAATAAATTTATGTCCAAAGAAGATCTGGAACTCTTAATTGAACATCAGATAGATAATTTTGATTATATTAAGTTAAAAAGTTTCTGTACAAACAAAACTAATGCAGACAAGATTAGGAGGGAAGCATCAAATTGGAAAATCATCTTTACATTTAAGGATTCTGATAAAGGTCTCATCTCTAAGATATATAATTGTCTCATATTTATAAGAATTCAAGCCATTCTCCAATTGATAAATGGTCAAAGGATATGAACAGACAATTTTCAGATGATGAAATTAAAACTATACTCATATGAAAAGGTGCTCCAAATCACTATTGATCAGAGAAATGCAAATTAAGACAACTCTGAGGTACCACTACACACCTGTCAGATTGGCTAAAATGACAGGAAAAGATAATGATGAATGTTGGAGGGGATGTGGGAAGACTGGGACACTGATGCATTGTTGGTGGAGCTGTGAACAGATCCAGCCATTCTGGAGAGCAATTTGGAGCTATGCTCAAAAAGTTATCAAACTATGCATACCCTTTGACCCAGCAGTGTTTCTATTGGGCTTATATCCCAAAGAAATCATAAGAAAAGGAAAGGGCCCCACATGTGCAAGAATGTTTGTGGCAGCTCTTTTTTTAGTGGCTAGAAACTGGAAACTGAATGGATGCCCATCAATTGGAGAGTGGCTTAATAAATTATGGTATATGAATGTTATTATTGTTCTGTATTATTGTTCTGTAAGAAACGACCAGCAGGACGATTTCAGAGAGGCCTGGAGAGACTTGCATGAACTGATGCTGAGTGAAGTGAGCAGGACCAGGAGATCATTATTCACGGCAACAATACTATATGAGGATCAGTTCTAATGGACATGACTCTCTTCAACAATGAAATGCTTCAAACCAGTTCCAATTGTTCGGTGAAGAGAGCCATATACACCCAGAGAGAGGGATGTGAAATGTGGACCACAACATAACATTTTCCTGTTTTCTATTGAGGTTTGCTTGCATTGTGTTCCCTTTATTGGATTGTTCTTTCTTGTAGATACGATTTCTCCTGCACAAAAAAATGATGTGTGGCAATAACTATACATATATTCGATTTCCTAAGTATTCTAACATAATTATCATGTAGTGGATATCCTGCCATCTAATGTGTTGTGTGGTATGCCAAGAGGGCATTCAGACAGAGTTGAACAATAGCAATTAATAACATGCAATTGAAGTTCAGGAAAGAAATAAGTGCCAGATATATAGATATGGGAGTTATCAGTGTAGAGAGGATAATTAATACATAGCATATGAGCATATCACTAATGGAAAAATATTGAGAGACAGAGACAGAGAAAGAGGAGAGAGGTGGGCAGACAGATACAGAGAAAAAAAGAAGAAATAAAAGAAAGTAACAGTAATAGTAGTAATAGAAGAAAAAGAAGAAAAAAAGAAAAGGAAGAAGAAGAGAAGAGAAGAAGACAAAGACAACAATGATGGTGATGACAATTACATGATAACAACAATGGAGGTCAAAAGCAAAACAGAAGAAGCTAGGTAATTAATGGTCTTGTTTATGTATTCTTCCCATATTCTCCCATAAAGAAGACTATAAGCTATAATTAGACAAATAGGAAGAGAACCAGAAGGAAGCAATGTTATATTTGTCAAAAGAGGAAAGAGAAAGGATATCTAGTGTAATTGATAGTACCAAAAGCTTCAGAAAACTTTAAGAACTGAGAAAAAGGCCATCATAGAATTCCATTTTCAAAGGTGGAAGAGACACAGATTTCAGCTATTGTAATCCCTCTTCAATTTACAAATACAGACTAGTAAGATTGAGTGCCTTGGCCAGGGTGATACAGGATTTAAGTGGCAAAGGCAAGATTTAAATCTAGTCCTGTTGATGTCAAGTGATCTTTGCATTGCACCATGAAGTTAAGATGTCATTGACAACCTTTGAGAAAGACATTTCAGTAGAACAGTGAATTGGAAACCTTTTCACAGGAATTGAGAGGTGAATGGATGGTAAAATATGGATGCAGCAAGTTTAAACTACTCTTCTTCTGGTTGCTGTGTTCTTATCCATCATTCCAAATATCTAGTAAATAAGGCACTAAGCTATAACAAATTTACCTCTTCAATAATTACTACATCCCCCTCCTTACACTTCCTACATCTCCCAGGTTACTGCAAGAGCCTTGTAATAAGTTTACCTGCTTATAGTCTATTTAGTTCTCCAAATCCTTTGTAAAATCAATTCTCCTAAAGCACAGGTGTATGTTACTTTACTATTCAAGAACCTCTAGTGACTCATGTCTGCCTGCTTAATAAAGAGTAAGTTCTTCCTTAATGACTTTAAGTTTCCAGTTTTGTCTCACACTAAAATGAAATAAATTGCTATGAGCTACTTTTTTCTATCTCACAACATTCTGACTTTTAACTCTCATCTTGGATCTCTTTTCAGATAACTAAATTTGACTGGAGCATTTTTCCCAAATGTCCTTTACTTTGTATTTATTCTCCTTATATTTATTTTTTAATATTTTTATTTATATCAACTTGTCTTCCTCTCAAAATTGTTCCTTGAAAATAAAGCTTGTTTTCATTCATTGTTTTTATATTCACAGCACCTATCTCAATTCCTGGCTTATAACAGATAATCAATGAATAATTGTTGATTGATTGGTTTTCATGTCTAGTAGGAGTTGAAAACAGGTTAACAATAGAGATCAAATGACTACAAGATTTAGAGCTAAAAAGAACCTTAGTCATCAACTACCAAGATTCTCATTTTATAAATGAGAAAACTGAAGCCTTTAAAGGAGAAATTCTTCCTTAAACTGACAACACTGATAGCTAATAATAGAGCTGGGATGTGAATTCAAGACTCTCTGACTTCAAATCCACTAAACTTCCAATTATAGTTCACATTTCCTTCACTATACAGACTTTTGTTGGTGACAATGATAGTATTGAGTTTCTAACAATCCTGTCTTTTATCTTTTTAGCATATGTTTTGATAAAATTATATTAAAATATTTCTACTCTCAATTAAACTTCATGGTCTGAAATAATGTTCAATTTGCTAAAGATTTAAGTAATAATTAAATAAAAAAACCATCACACAATCTAAAAAACCCAAAAATCCACAAATGCCCTACCTGTGTAATATAATTACATTCTAAGAGTTGCATTTTTGGAGTAAGACTTAGGTTCATATAGGTATATGCGTCTTCAAACACTTTGTCATACATTTCAAGTAATACAGCTGATTCCTGTGCACTGCGCTTTTTTAGCCATGCCTGTAACAGAGAAATTGAAGACCTGTTAACTGAGAAAGCCTTCTATTCCCTCCCCAAACCCTGAGAACACATTTATGTATATGTTATTCACACCTGTAATATTGCTCTCCAAGAAAGAGCAGAACTACTGATGTAGACCATACCCATCCTAGAAACAGTGGCAGGAGAGGCATTCTCAATGTTGTGTACTTCAAATAACAATTTACAGCTGGGGGCCATGGGAATTCGATCCCCATTGGCTAATGTGAGAGTTTTATTGTCATCCAACACAGAATTTAAGTTCTCAATCCAAATGGCATCTACAGGCCCATCTAAAACCAAGAAGATATTTTCTCCTGTAAATAAAGCAGAAAAATATTGTTTTTTTAAATGATATTCCAATGAAGTACCCTATGCTATTAATAAGTTGGCAGGAAAATGAACAAAAAGCATATAAATCATTACTCTAAAGCTAGGTAGTGCAGCAGATAGAGTTGTTTAGAGTCGACAAGATCTGAGTTTATATCTGACCACAGATATTTACTAGCTGTGTAACCCTAGACAAGTCACAACCCCTATTTGCTTCAGTTCAACCATAAAATGAGGACACCCTAGTATCTTTGCTAATATGGGCATGTAGAATCAGACATTACTGAACAACTGAACAATAAAGTCAGTATACCTTTTTTAGCTTTCAAGGTTTTTCTCCATAAAGTAGAAAAAATTCCATCTGTCCAGTCATTAGTTGCTGTGTCTAGTCTGCCAAACATTTGAGGAGCTGTAATAGCTTTTGGATTCATACGCATCTCTCTGTGAGGACGTCCGCACTCTGTCAATGACTTCATCAGAACTGTTATAACAGCTGTTTTTCCAGAACCACTGGGTCCAAGAGTCATCAATCCATGACGTACTAGAGAGGTCTCATATAACTATCAGATTAAACAAATTGAAGGGAAAAAAATCCTATTAGTCATTTGCCGCCAAATATAGGGCTTTTTATAAATTCAGGTAAAAATGGTCATGAGGGTTGTTGGACCATGTTTAGTTTTTAAATTGAGGTCATCATATTAAAATTTTAAAAATGACAACTTGTATTTCTGTAGGTTTTTAGGCTTTTCAACAACCCTTTGAAATAAGTAATGCATATCTTGTTATCTTCATTTTATAGATAAAGTGAGGCTTGGAGTGACTTGCCCAGAATCACTGAGATACTGAATTTCAGAGCCAAGAGAGTGTACATGGATTCATGATCCACACAAAGCATTCCACCAGGTCACCTCTGTGCTTTCAAACAGTGAGGCTAACAAAATGCAAGCTGAATTTTAAAAATCACACGTGGATCATTTTTTTTGTTTTGTTTTGCTTTTCCCTTTAATGGAAAGTAGGCATGGCAATTATTTTAGTTATATTACTATTTCTAAAATGAGAACTGAGATTTATCAAATAAGCAACATGAATTTCAGATGAATCTTCATATTTTTAAATATAAATCCAAATTTCTATACTTGCAATAGATTCAGATTTTTTTACCTGTACAAGTTTAAGATTCCAGGGTGGGTGGTTAATTAATCCTTCTTCTTCAACTTGATTACTTACAGCACGTTGAAGATCTGCATAGGTACTACTATCTAGTTGCAATCCTGGAAATAGGTCATTGATTAAACTGAGGAAAAGAGGCTCATCTTCATCAACCTAAAAAAACCGTGAATTAAAATCAATTCATTAAACAAGTTGAGCAACTAATAAAGGCTTATTAACCAAATTCCTTCTGAGCAACTATTCCCCTAAAAGATCTTCATTTATAAATGGTGTCTGAAAAGTCTTAGTGTAGTTGGCAACAACAACATTATACAATGATCAAATCTGATGGATGTGGTTCTCTTCAACAATGAGATAATTCAAACCAGTTCTAATTGTTCAGTGATGAAGAGAGCCATCGACACCCAGAAAGAGGACTGTGGGAACTGAGTGTGGTTCACAACATAGCATTTTCACTCTTTTTTTCTGTGTATTTGTTTGCATCTTAATTTGCTTCTCTTTTTTTTCTTGTGCAGCATGATAATTGTATAAATATGTATGCATATATTGGATTTAACATATATTTCTACCATGTTTAACATGTTGAAATTTTACTTGCTACCTAGGGGAGGGCATGGGAGAAGAGGGGGAAAATTGGAACACAGGGTTTTGCAAGGCCTAATGTTGAAGAACTGTCCATGCATATGTTTTGAAAAATAAAAAGGTTTAATAAAAAAGTCTTAGTGTAGTTTTAAGCTTTAATAGCTTAATTCTATACTTAATTTCTGCATACAAAAACTTTTGGGTCATCCTGTATATAAAGCAGCAAAAAAAGATATATGTAGCAGCAACAAAATTACCAGACTAGTTTTATGATTTTGGAAAATGCCAGCAATGTTAAATGTGTCCTAAATATGTAAACTGATTAAAACAGGGGGTCAAAATTTTAACACCCATTTATTTCTGCCCCCATTTTTGGTGTGTTGGGTATATTCCTATTCTGCTAAATATAGGGTCTTCTAAGGTTTATTCTTCCAGAGGCAGTATATCTTACTATACATCTGTATATCTTTTTTTGGCATACAATGGATGTATAATATATGCTTCTTTCTTTTCTCTCTTTAAAAAAATTATTAAAGCTTTTTATTTGCAAAACATAAGCATGAGTAATTTTTCAACAATGACCCTGGCAAAGCTTTCTATTACAAATTTTTCCCCCCTAGCTCCCAACTCTTCCCCTAGATGGCAGGAAGTCTAATACATGTTAATTATGTTAAAATACTTGACAAATCGAATATATGTATACATATTTCCACACTTATCATTGTTGTGCAAGAAAAATCATATCTACAAGAAAGAAAAATCAGATAAAGGAAACATAATGCAAGCAAACATCAATCAAGAGCATGAAAATGTTATGCTGTGGTCCACGTTTCATATCCCTCTCTCTGGGTGTATATGGCTTTCTTCACTGAACAATTGGAACTGGTTTGAAGCATTTCATTGTTGAAGAGAGCCATGTCCATCAGAATTGATCATCATATAGTATTGTTGTTGCCGTGTATAATGTTCTCCTGGTTCTGCTCATTTCACTCAGCATCAGTTCATGCAAGTCTCTCCAGGCCTCTCTGAAATCGTCCTGCTGGTCGTTTCTTACAGAGCAATAATATTCCATAACATTCATATACCATAATTTATTCAGTCATTCTCCAATTGATGGGTATCCATTCAGTTTCCAGTTTCTAGCCTCTACAAAAAGGGCTGCCACAAACATTCTTGCACATGTGGGGCCCTTTCCTTCCTTTATGATTTCTTTAGGATATAAGCCCAATAGAAATGCTACTGGGTCAAAGGGTATGCATAGTTTGATAACTTTTTGAGCATAGCTCCAAATTGCTCTCCAGAATGGCTGGATCCGTTCACAGTTCCACCAACAATGTATTAGTGTCCCAGCTTTCCCACATCCCCTCCAGCATTCGTCATTATCTTTTCCTGTCATTTTAGCCAATCTGACAGGTGTGTAGTGGTACCTCAGAGTTGTCTTAATTTGCATTTCTCTGATCAATAGTGATTTGGAGCACCTTTTCATATGACTAGAAATAGTTTTAATTTCATCATCTGAAAATTGTCTGTTCATATCCTTTGACCCTTTATCTATTGGAGAATGGCTTGAATTCTTATAAATATGACACAATTCTCTATATATTTTAGAAATGAGGCCTTTATCAGACCCATTAAATGTAAAGATGATTTCCGAATTGATTGCTTCCCTCCTAATCTTGTCTGCATTAGTTTTGTTTGTACAAAACCTTTTTAACTTAATATAATCAAAATTATCTATCTGATGTTCAATTAAGAGTTCCAGTTCTTCTTTGGACACAGATTCCTTCCTTCTCCACAGATCTGAGAGGTAAACTGTTCTATGTTCCTCTAATTTGCTTATAATATCACTCTATATGTCTAAATCATGAACCCATTTAGATCTTATCTTGGTATATGGTGTTAGGTGTGGGCTAAACCCTAATTTCTTCCATACTAGTTTCCAATTTTCCCAACAATTGTTTTCAAATAGTGAGTACTTATTCAAAAGCTGGGGTCTTTGGATTTATCAAACACCAGATTGCTATAGTTATTGCCTAGTTTGTCCTGTGATCCTATCCTATTCCACTGATTGACTACTCTATTTCTTAGACAATACCAAATAGTTTTGATGACTACTGTTTTATAATATAGTTTTAGATCTGGCACAGGTAGGCCACCTTCATCAGAATTTTTTTTCCATTAATTCCCTTAAAATTCTTGACCTTTTCTTCTTCCAAATGAACTTTGCTACTATTTTTCTAGATCTATAAAATGATATCTTGTGAGTTTGATTGATATGGCACTAAATAAGTAAATTAGTTTGGATAGTATTGTCATTTTTATTATATTTACTTGGCCTACCCATGAGCACATGATGTTTTTCCAACTGATTAGGTCTGACTTTGTGTGGAAAGTGTTTTGTAGTTTAGTTCGTAAGTTCCTGACTTTCCTTTGGCAGATAGATTCCCAAATATTTTATACTAACAACAGTTATTTTGAATGGAATTTCTTTTTGTTTCTCTTGCTGCTGAACTTTGTTGGTAATATATAAAAATGCTGATGATTTATGTGGATTTATTTTGTATCCTGCAACTTTGTTAAAGTTGTGAATTGTTTCTAGTAGTTTTTTAGTTGAATCTCTAGGGTTCTCTAGGTATACCATTATATCATCAGCAAAGACTGATAATTTGGTTTCCTCATTACCTACTCTAATTCCTTTAATCTCCTTTTCTTCTCTTACTGCCAAAGCTAACATTTCTAATACAATATTGAATAGTAATGGTGACAGTAGGCAACCTTGTTTCATTCCTGATATTATTGGGAATGGTTCTAGTTTGTCCCCATTACATATGATGTTTGCTGATGGTTTTAAATAGATGCTACTGATCATTTTAAGGAAAGGCCCATTTATTCCTATACTCTCTAATGTTTTTAATAGGAATGGGTGTTGGATTTTATCAACTTTTTCTACAACTATTGAGATAATCATATGATTTTTGTTAGTTTGGTTATTAATAAAATTGCTTATGCTGATAGTTTTCCTAATATTGAACCAGCCCTGCATTCCTGGTATAAATCCTACTTGGTCATAGTGTATCTTGGGGATGACTTTCTGTAATCTCATTGCTAATATCTTATTTAAGATTTTTGCATCAATATTGATTAGGGAAATTGGTCTATAGTTTTCTTTCTCTATTTTCACCCTAGCTGGTTTAGCTATCAGCACCAAATCTGTATCATAAAAGGAATTTGGTAGTACACCTTCTTTCCCTATTTTTTCAAATAGTTTGTATAGTATTGGAATTAATTGTTCTTTGAATGTTTGGTAGAATTCACATGTAAATCCATCTGGCCCTGGAGATGTTTTCTTCAGGAGTTGATTAATAGCTTTTTCTATTTCTTTTTCTTAAATGGGGCTATTTAAATAATGTATTTCCTCTTCTGTTAAACTGGGCAATCCATATATATATATTTTTTTTTGCTGAGGCAATTGGGGTTAAGTAACTTGCCCAGGGTCACACAGCTGTTATGTGTCTGAGACCAGATTTGAACTCAGGTCCTCCTGACTTCAGGGTTGGTGCTCTATCCACTGCGCCACCTAGCTGCCCCTGGGCAATCCATATTTTTGTAGATATTCCTCCATTTCATTTATATTATCAAATTTATTGGTATAAAGTTGGGCAAAGTAACTCCTAACTATTGCTCTAATTTCCTCTTCATTGGTGGAAAGTTCTCCCTTACCATTTTTGAGACTAAGAATTAGATTTTCCTCTTTCCTTTTTCTAATCAAATTAACTAAAGGCTTCTCTATTTTGTTGGTTTTCATAAAACCAACTCTTAGTTTATTTACTAATTCAATAGTTTTCTTATTTTCAATTTTATCAATCTCCCCTTTTATTTTCAGAATTTCCAATTTGATATTTAATTGAGAGTTTTTAATTTGCTCTTTTTCTAGCTTTTTTATAGTAAGCCCAATTCATTGTTCTTTTCTTTCTCTGTTTTATGCAAGTAAGTATCTAGAGATATAAAATTACCCCTTATAACTGCTTTGGCAGTATCCCACAAATTTTGGTATTTTGTCTCATTACTGTCATTCTCCTGGATGAAATTTTGATTGTGTCTATGATTTGCTCTTTCACCCATGCATTCTTTAGGATTAGATTATTTAATTTCCAATTAACTTTTGGCCTATTTTCTCCTGGCCTTATATTGCATGTGATTTTTATTTCATCATGATCTGAAAAAAGATGCATTTACTATTCCTGCATTTCTGCATTTGATTTTGAGGTTTTTATGCCCTAACACATGGTCAATTTTTGTATAAGTTCCATGAACCCCTGAGAAAAAAGTAAACCCCCTTCTGTCTCCAATCCATTTTCTCCAAAAATCTATCATATCTAACTTTTCTAACATTTTGTTTACCTCGCTAACTCCTTTCTTATTTATTTTGTGGTTTGATTTATCTAATTCTGAGAGAGCAAGGTCTCTGAGAGATCATTAGTATAGTTTTGCTGTCTATTTCTTCTTGCATTTCTCTGAACTTCTCTAGGAATTTGGATGCTATACCACTGGGTGCATATGTTTAGTATTGATAATGCTTCATTATCTATGGTACCCTTTATTAAAATATAGTTTCATTCCTTATCTCTTTTAATTAGATCTATCTTTGCTTTTACTTGATCTGAGATAAAGATTGCTACCCCTGCTTTTTTTTGTTCACCTGAAGCATAATAGATTTTGCTCCAGCCCTTTACCTTCACTCTGAATATATCTCTATGTTTTAGATGTGTTTCTTGTAAACAACATATTGTAGGATTCTGGCTTTTAATCCAGTCCACTATCCACTTCTGTTTTATGGGAGAGTTCATCCCATTCACATTCACAGTTAAAATAACTAATTCTGTATTTCCTGCCATCTTATTTACCCCTAGTTATGTTTTTCTTTTTCCTTTTCCCCTTTCTCCCTTCCCCTCTCCCCAATATTTTGCTTTTGATGACCACTTCCCTCAAACAGTCCTCCCCCTTTAGAGTCTCTCCACTTTTTTTACACCTTTTCACTAATTCTTCTATTTTCATTTCTATTAGTCTATCCCTTTCTTTTCCTCCTTTCCCTCCCACTTCCCTATAAGGAGGGACAAGTTTCTCTGTGAAACCAAATGTATCTGATATACTCTTTTAGAACCCAATCTGATGAGAGTAAGATTCACACAATGCTCATCCCCCTCCCTTCTTTCCCTCAATTATATTAGGATTTCTTTGCCTCTTCATGAGATTTTACCTTATTTTTAACTCCTTTTTTTACCTTATTTTACCTGCTTTCCCCTCTTTTTTCCAATATGATAGCCCTTCCACCTCCAGTTTTTTTTATATTATCAAAGTAAAATCAAATTATATCTCCATTCTTTAAGTATACCCATAGTAGAAATATAGTTTTCAAGAGTTCTTTCCTTTTTACCTTTTTATGCTTCTCTTGAGTTCTGTGTTTGGAGGTCAAATTTTTTGTTCAGATCTGGTCTTTTCATTAGAAATAGGTGAAATTCACCTATATCATTAAACATTTATCTTCTTCCCTGGAAGATAATTCTCATTCTAGCTGAATACTTTATTCTTGGCTGTAATCCAAGTTCTTTTGCCTTTTGGAATATCTGATTCCAGGCTCTTCAATCCTTTAATGTGGAAGCTGAGAGATCTTGGGTGAATCTAATTACAGTTCCTTGATATTTGAATTGTTTCTTTCTAGTTGCTTGCAATATCTTTTCCTTGGTGCGATAGTCCTGAAATTTGGCCACAATATTTCTTGGGGATTTAATTTTGGTGTCTCTTTCAGGAGGTGATCGGTGAATTATTTTGATGGTGATTTTACCTTCTAATTCTAAAACACCAGGGCAGTTTTCTTTCATGATTTCCTGGAAGATAGCATCTAGGTTTCATCATGGCTTTCAGGAAGTCCAATAATCCTTAGATTGTCTCTCCTAGGTCTGTTTTCTAGGTCAGTTGTTTTTCCTAGGAGATATTTCATATTTTCTTCTATTTTTTCATTTTTTTTGTTTTTGTTGGACTGATTCTTGAAGTCTTATTGAGTCATTCACTTGCATTTGTTCAATTCTTATTTTTAAAGTATTGTTTTCTTCAGTTATCGTTTTTAGCTCTTTTTGTAACTGGCCAATTGATTTTTTTTTTTGTTCATTGCAGTCTTTTTCCATTTCATCAATTTTGTTTTTCAGTGAATTGGTGTCTTTTTCTAGCTCCTCCAAGATAGCTTCTGCTGGGAATGTGTTGTAGTCCAAATATTTGGAGGTGTTTTGACTCCAGAACCAGTTTAAATGCTTAATCTGCTGTTGGTTTGAGAGAAGGCCAGGGGAGGTCACAGAGAGTCGTGTCTTCAGTCCACTATCTTGGCTCCGCCCTCGCTTATTTTACATCTGTTTATCTTTAACTCCCTTAAAGCCATCTAATTATGTCAGGGAATAGTTAACCTTTTTATGTTTTCATTATCATATATAACTATCTTCATAATAAAATCAAATTAGCTGTTTTAAAGTTATTGCAAAATTTCAAAAATAACTCAAGCCTTGGTTCACAATTACGTTTCCCAAATAAGTAAAACGGATCAAAGTCAGCTATTTTCATATATCATCTAGTAATTCAAAACTTTACCAATTTCTTTATTAAACAGTCTTTTTCTTTTTTACAATGGAGAAATGCTCAAATGGTGTCACAAAAAGTCAGACATAAGTGAAATGACTGAATATCATCATCAAACTCTGTCTTCTGCTGGAGATCAGCTCTCAAGGTGCTCTTTTTCTATCTTCAGATTTTTCCTTCAGTTTTTCTTCTCCAGTGGATGCAGTTAAGGAGCTAAACTGATAGCTATTTGAATCTGATTCCCAAGCTAACAAGTTTTTAAAAGTTTTCCCAGTCATTCCCTTAAATCAGGTAACAATGATCTGTTGATTATAATCTTTATAATAAAGGGAAAGCTACATAGGACCTGCCTTAGGTGTTCATATATCATTGGCTATTAGCTTAGGTTTTTGTAAAACAAGGCAACTATTGCTAAGATACAACCAAGGGCTCACTTAGATAAGCTCTATTTATTTGGAAAAAAGTACCTAAGCTCTAACCCATAGTGAGAGAGAGATTTATTGTGCTAAGCCATGGCAAAACAACCCAAATGAATAAGACTACTTGATCTGAGGATTCAGCAGTGGTCTGCTGACGCAACACATACCACCACACTAATTTTCCCCATCTCAGTTTCAATGTATTGCAGGTCAGTATAAGATATTAAATAGGAAGTTTTGGGAGGAGCATTGTGGAAATCACAGACAACATGTAAAGGGCAATAAACAATACAGAAAAGTTTGGAAGCTCAAAAATGCATAAAATATATGCAGCATATTTTATTTTTGACACCATAATAATTTAATACTTTTTCACTGATATGAAAAGAGAGCTAAAAATTTTTACATGGATTTTCCAGATTGAAGTGGCACCATGTCCCAATCCCTATGATGTGGAAGGGATAACTGTAATTCCCCTTTCAGGAAGCAGCTATGTGGAACAGTAGCTGGAGTGACAGACCTGAAACCAGGAAGACTCGACTTCAAATCCAGCCTCAGATAGCCTCATGTGACTCTGGGCACTTAATCTATACTTATAAAATAAAATATCTGTAATGTGCTTCATGCAGTGGTACATAGTAGGTGCTTAATGCATGTGTCCTTTTTCTTTGCTCCTTCCTTCATTTCCTTCCTACCTCCCTTTAACAGCTAGCTGTTCTAGAGGCTCTTCCCTGGAGCAGCATTCTCATAATATAGAGAAGCTCTGAGCAATACACTCTCAGGCACTCAAACTGGTCAAGGTCTGATCTTCCCGTCACTTTCCCTTTTGTACTGCCCTTTTCCCTTTTATACCCACATCCCACTGTAGGGTGGCAGCATTCAGTCTAAATGTTACCTTGGTAAAAGAAAAGAAGTCAAAGAAGATAGATGCTTACCAACTTAGAGAGGTTCATATCTCTTAGACCTCTCATAACAGTGCTTGGCTCACTGTCTTCTGGTCTGGCTCTTTTTTGAGCCCCAAGAGTCCTCAACACTGACAAGATATTTCTTAGACCAAAGTCATAATGAACCTAAAAGGAAAAAGGCAGAATAAAGATTATCTAATTGTAATTCCATAAATTCAAGTTCCCTAATTTTATGGAGTGAGTGGCTCTGAAATGACTAAGTAATGCTATCAAATTTAGGACAAATTTATTTTTCTTTCTCTTAGACCAAAAGGTTTCTCTCTATCTAGAAGAAAGGGAAATAGGAAAGAAAAATGAGATTTCTGAAAAAGTCTGTAATTCCACATGCATATCTTTTACCACATTTAGAATTTGCAATCCAGAACCAATATTAATGCCAGAAATAAATGATACGTTTAAAGAATCATTTTCAATGATTTTAAAAATGGAATTTCCCTTCCAGAAGCCAAAACTATCTGGGACTGTCTCTAAGAAGTAAAGTGGTGAATCAATGGAATAAATAAAAAACACAATTGCCAATGACTATAGCAACCAAGTGTTTGATAAACTCAAAGACCCTAACTTTTGGTTTAAGAACTCATTATTCAACAAAAACTGGAAAGCAATAGGACACAAACTAGATATAGACCAATATCTCACACCTTATAGTAACATAAGATAAAAATGAGTACATGACAAACATTTTAAAGGGTGACATCATAAGCAAATTACAAAAGCAAGGAATATTCTATCTTTCAGATCTATGGGAGGGGAGGAAATTGATGATCAAATAATAGAAAGCATTATAAAATCAAAAATCCAAATATTTAATTTAAAATTTATTAAATTAAAAAATTAAAAACAAAACCAAAGCAACAACAATTAAAAGGAAAGCAGAAAGCAGGAAAACCATCTATATACCAGCTGTCACTGATAAAAGCTTCACTTCTCAAATATGTAGAGAACTGAGTCAAATTTATAATAATACAAGCCATTCCCTAAGTGATACATAATCATAGAATATGAACAAGCAGTTTTCAGTTGAAGAAATCAAAGTTATCTATAGACATATGAAAAATTACTCTAAATCACTTCTGATGAGAGAAATATAAACTAAAACAACTTTCAGTTACTACATGACACTTATCACATTGGCCAATAAAACAACAAAAAAAGGAAAATGATATATGTTTTAGAAGATGTGGGAAAAGCAGGACACTAATGCATTATTGGTATGGTTTTGAACTGATCAATTATTCTGGAAAGCAATTTGAAGCTATTCCTAAAGGCTAAGCGTTCTCTGCATACTCTTTGATTCAATACTACTACTACTAAGTCTCTATCCCAGAGAGATCATAAAAAAGAAAAAAAGGCCCTACATGTGCAAAAATATTTCTAGAAGCCATTTTCCGGGTGGCAAATATTAAAAATTAAGGGGATGCCCCTCAACTTGGAAGTAGCTAAATAAGCTGTCATATATAAATGTAATATAATACTATTGTGCAATTAAGAAATAATGAACAAGCAAATTCCATAAACCTGGAAGGGTTTGTTTGAATTGATGCAAAGTGAAACAAGCAGAATCAGAAAAACACTGTACATAGCATCAGTAACATTGTGGGATGATCAACTATGAATGAAAGCTCTTCTTAACTACATAAAGACTCAAGATAACTATAAAAGACTCATGGGACTCTGACTGCAGATCAAAGCATATTTTTTTCCACTGACTTTAGCCTTTCTCAGGTTTTTTTTCTCTTTTTGAACTATTTCTTCTTATACAACTATGTCTAATATGGACATAAAAGCACAAATACAAACAATTTCAAAGTCCCTATCACCTTCAGAAGAGGGAAGGAGGAAAATTTGTCTCACAATCTTTTAAAAATGATAAAAAAATTTTCTTGATAAGTAACTGGAGAAAAAATAAAATACTATTAAAAATGAAAGCTGAATTACAAATTCTTCTGAATAAAGAAAACTACTAGGGAAGGAAAGAAAAAAGGTAAATTAAAACTACCTTCATTTGTTTGGGAAAACATGTTCACAAAATTACCTGTTTTGTAAGCTGTTCCTCACAAAGTTTGTAAAGAACATAGAATTTCTGAGCTAAGATGACATTTTCAAGAAACCCACAGCTTGCAAGCTTCACTCTCATAATTATCTGAAATTCAATATATTGAGTGTTAATGCTACTAAATAAAATAATTAACATAGCTCTTACTAAATGCAAAAACACTGTGCTAAATACTTTTAACAAGCCTTATCTGATTTGATATTCACAATTATGAAAGGTAGGGATTATTATTACCCTCATTTCACAGATGAGGAAATTGAAGCAGACAGTGCTTAGATGACTTGGCCAGTGTCCCAAAGTTAGTAGTAGATGTCTGAGATAAGATTTTGAATTCATGTCCTCCTGACTCCAGGCCTTGCCTTCTACATGCTGCACTATCTAGCTAACTGAAATAAGTAATATAGCTAACTATAACAATAGTAACCATGACTGGAATATTTATGATTTTTTCAAATAATGTTCTATGCATATCTCATATTCTCATGAAGATCAGAAAGGACAAGTGACTGATGGTCACTAGTCATGCAGACAATCCTTCTCTTAGAGAGAATAATATAACCACAGGTTTTTTCTGTCTTCTGGTCACAGAAAATAAATACTATTCTAGTTTTTTTATTTATTTATTGTTGAATGTCAGTTTTGTACCACAGTTATTTCCCCCTAAAATGCATTCCCCCTAATTAAAAGAAAAACACTATAGAAAATCAACCAATGTTCAACTCTAATAGTGGTTTCATATCTGCATTTTCTATCTCTTGAACAAAAAAAGAAGATGGGATTGATTATTAGTTATCTAGGATCATGACTGTTCACTACAATTTACTGGAATCCCATGCATCTAAAATAAAAATGAGTACCTGTCTATCAGGAACCATCATAGCAACTGTTCGAAACTGAACTTTTAAGTTTTCTGGTAACTCTTGGCGTCCAGCATATCCAGGATTCTAAAAGGAAAATATTACTTTATAACATATTATGTCATAAATTTTATTTTTTAAAGTTCAGTAAATGAATACTATAGTTAAAATGCTTAATTCAGTTTTGAAAATTTTAGCTTCAAATCTAGATTAGAATGATAAAATTTTTCTGATCTCACAGTTATCGGCCCTAGATCATCCATGCAATTTACAAATGCCCCTTGATTCCTACTTGCAGAATCTGACTGCAATCTGTGTATACCTATGTATAATAAATAATATCAAGCCGTTTCTCCATTGACAAAGCATAGTGGAGAGCTCAGTAAATTATGTGGATATTTCTGCTCCTATTTCCCCCCGCCAAACCTATGGTTGAGGAAAACTGTAAAAGTACAATCCCTATTAAAAAGTTCTTACCATTGTTAAAAAGATTCCAAATTCTGGATTTAAATCAACACAATCACCATCAGAAAAAATAAACTGCTTTTTCCTCTCCTTTCTTGCTGTCAAAACAATATAAATCTGTTGAGCTGCCACTGATAGTACAGGCAACTCAATTCTGTTAAATTCATCAAAGCAGCCCCAGGAACCAGACTGTGCTAGACCTAGAGTGGAAAACATTAATTTAAAATTTTTCACCAGTATAACTTCCAATTTAACATAAATTATCTTGTAAAATGACTTCTAACAACTAATAACTTTTAGTGACGTTTAGCCTACAAAAGCTATTATTTTGGAGAACACAGATTTATCATCTCTCTCTCTCTCTTTATGTATATATGTATATATATATATATACACAAATATATGTGTGTATGTATTTATGAATATATTCAGTGCCTTCTATGTGCCACTATGGCTAAGCAGCTAGCTTAGTTAGCCCAGAGGCTAGGAAAAGTAATGGAGGCAAGGGGGCTTCAACATGTCATTGGTAAAATGTTCAAAAAGAACTGACTTTACTGTTGTCAATAGATTTAACTAGGCCAGGCAAATTTTATGTCTTGGGGGACTTGGACTATTTTTCAATGTCAGATGTAAGTAATATTTCCAAGTAGGGTTTTTCTGAAAAAAAATTTTCTAGATGTGATATGAGTCTATTCCTTTTCTCTGATTTGCCAATGAGTAGAGAAGTGGCCTTCAAGAATACAGATCAGCACATACCTTCCATTTCTTAGTTCAGTCCTATTTTGAATGACACAAGCAGGTCAGTTTTCCAGTTAAGGGCCTAGTATGTGAGAACAACTTTCAGAAATATCCTCAGATGTTATTTCTGATATAGTACTTTTTCAAAAACTCTATTCTCTTGTACTGAAGATGTTTTTGAGAATCCAGACATAACAGGTGAAGAATCACAACTAGTCAACCACTTATCTTACTTAATACATTAATAAGTTTGTAACAATAGTATCAACAGTACTAATTTTTGAAGTACAGCAGAATGATAAAAATAACAGTAAATATCTTTGGAATAAAGATTCCAAAGACTGCAAAAAAATTAACATATAATAATAACTCAGCATCTAATATTTTTCAGTTATGTAAAAAAGGGATAAAATTACATTTTCCTATATTCATCACCACTTACCTTTAAAAATCCGTCCTAAGCCTCTGAAATCCATTTGATCTGAACAATTAAACACCACCACATATTTTCCCAGGCATCGTCCCATGTCTTTTGTTGTTTCTGTTTTGCCGGTTCCTGCTGGTCCTGCTGGAGCTCCTCCCATGTGCATCCCCAAAGCTTGAGCTAATGTGATATAGCATCTGAAAATATTTAGAAAAATAAATATACTATATATGTTAAAACAAATCTTACAGTAATGCTCCACCAAAATTCTACCCTGGCTCTGATGGACACAATAGAATATAATAAATATGTAACATACATAAGAGAGGAATGCTTTTAGAATGTGCTTTTCACTAGGATTAGGTTTAGATTTTAAAAGTCTTCCAGTCTAATTCTCTAAACAAAGTTTTAGTTCACCTCTTATATTTTTATTGTTATTTTTAAAAGTCAAGATAAGGAGCCCTACTGTTATACACAAATGGGAAATGATAAAATAAAGAACAATAACTACATATTAAAATAGTTGATTAAATGTCACATATTCTTTTAAAATATTTCCCCCTACAAAGACAAATAAAACAATTTTCAACATTCTTCTTTTCTTTTAGTTTTGAGATCCTTCCCTCCTCCTCCTTGAAACATTAAACAATTTGAGACTGCTAAACATGTACAATTCATGTAAAACATTTCCACATTAGTCATTTTGTCTAAGAAGAAAAGAAGGAAAGAAAAGAAAAAAGGGAAAGAATGAAGGAAGGGTGGAAGGGAGAAAAATAAGGAAGGAAGGAGACAGGAAGGGAAGGATGAAAGGAGAGATAGTTAAAAAAATTAGTATACTTCAGTCTTTATTCAGACAATATCAGTTCTTTCTCTCGAGATGGATAGTATTTTTCCTCCTGTCTTGGACTGTTATATTGTTGAGAATAGCTAAATCATTCACAATTCTTCATTCACAGTACAAAATAGTTGTTACTGTGTACAGTACTCTCCTGGTTCTGCTCATTTCACTTTGTGTCAGTTCATGTACATATTTCCAGGTTTTTTTGAAATCATCCTGATTATTTCTTATTGCATAATAATATGCCATTAACATCATATGCCACAACTTGTTTGGCTATTCCCAAAATAACAGCTACCAATTCTTAGCTACCACAAATAGAGCTACTATAAATATTTTTGTGCAAGTATGTTCTTTTCCCTTTTTATGATTTCTTTAGTATACAAACCTAGCAGTGGCATTGCTGTTTATTACAGTTTTATTATATGTCATATATAAAGTGACAAGACTTTGAAGCTAGTGGATCTTATTCATTAAGTGTCAATCTTAGTGGTTCAGTTTAGGGGGAAAAATGTGGGGAGGACCACCTGAAAGTGGCTGTACAAAATTTATCTTGAAGTTGGAAATATAAAAATGCTTCAAACATTGCTAAACTACAAGTAAAAATCACTGTTATTGAATAAAAATAAGGAGAGGATACAGATACAAAAAAAAGGTGAAAGGAGAGGAAAAAATGGAGACATGGAACAGAAAAAAGCATACTTTTTTTTTGGTAGAGATTATTGGATGGTTACCTCTTCCTGTTCTCATATGGAGGAGATAAGCATCTACCCTAACCAATTTGAATAGTAACACTATGGGGATAGGAAAAGGAGAAACAACATTAGGAGTAAGAGCAAGAAGAAAAAGATGAGGGAAAAAGTGATGGTAGAGATACATATAAAGATAAAAGAGGAAAAGAAAGGTGAAAGAAATGGAGACAGAAAGAGATGACAAAGAGGAAGAGAAGAGGGAATAAAGAAAGGAAGAAAGACAAGCAATTTACCTGAACCAAACCAGGTTTGAGCAATCAGACCATACTCTAAGCTTCTACCACTACCCGTAGCCTCCTCTTGCTGTCTCCATCCCCACCTCAAATAGCCAACCAACCAAATATGTTTTATTTCAGGTATATTGCCTTTCTTCTTTTTCTTCCTTCCTTCCCTTTCCTTTCTGTCTTACCCCTCTCTCTGCTTTCTTCTTTCCCTTTTTATCCTTCATATCTGTCTCTTTAACTGATCTTTATTTATAAGCCAGAATATCTTCAATATTCTTATTTTCCTGGTTACCCTCACATGGATGAGTACTATATTTCAAAGTCTTTCCTAAAATATGCTGCCTGGGTTTGACCACGATACTCCAGAAATGGTCTGACAGGACATAGTAAAGAATAGTGTTAGAAGTCCCCATGATACAGACACCCTACTTTCTATTAATGCAGTCCAAAATTTCATTAATTTTTTTGGTTGTAACATCATTTTTCAAGGTTTTATTGAGCTTTAGAATACTACACCCTCAGATAGTTTTTCACACGAATTGCAGTAAGTCACTCCCAATATAAATTAGAGTTTATTTTTTAATCCAAGTTTAAAATTTTACATTTATCTATGTTAAATTTAATATTTTTAAATTTGTCTTGCTGCTCTAGTATATAAGAGTGCCCAATTTTTCATTTAACATATCAGCAGCTCTGCCTACTTGTTCCACATCAACTTCAAATATTATGTGTATGCTATCCATGGCTTTTTATTAGTATTAAAATGCTGAAAAACAGACCCAAAAATAGGTCCCCATAGCACCTAGAGACCACTTTCCACACTGACAATGATTTATATTATTTATGACTCTCCTACAATCATTTTATCCTAATCAGTTCTATCTATCTAATTCTACCATCTGCTTCTAGCCCACTTAATCTTGTCCATATGGAGAACATAAGGCACTTGGGTCAGATTATGTGCTACAATTGAGGTATATTCTGTCCACAGCATTTCTCTACTCTATCATTCTAATAATCCTGTCAAAATTATCAGGCCAATGTGATATGACAATTATTGATGAAATTATGTTTCCTTTTCTTAATGCTGCTGAACAATCCTTTAATAATATATGACAATTTTACTAGGAATGGAAGTCATACTCATGTGCTTTCAATTTGAAGAATCCCTTCAATATTTAAAATAATTCACACAACTTAAGCTTGTGTCTTCTGGCATCTCTTATTCTCCACAAACTTTTTATCAATGACAATACATCATTCCTCAGCAGTTTCCTTAGTACACTGGGATGTAGCTCATATAGGATTTAGAGCTTGAATTCAATGAAAGAATAAGTATTTTCTTCTCATTGATTTTTTCTTTGAATTTATTCTTAAGAATTGAAATTCACTGACATATTGCTTTGGTTTACAGTGACTAATTTTGTTTTGATACCCTGTATATTTTGATATTTTTCTATATCATAAAAATTAATTTTTAATAATTAGATAATTTACTATTAGGACCAGCAATGTGTCATCAATACTCAATGTATGCCCAGTTAAAATTTATAAACTATAAAAAATCTTTTATATACAACTGTGCAATCATACAAAAGTGCCTTTTACCTATCTGTTAAAGGGGTAATAACTAGACGATCAGTACATCCAAGAAATTCATTCTGATAGACAAAATCAACATCTGTAATGGAAACTACAGTTTGGTCCAAATCTTCCTTAAAATAAAATCTGCTCTGCTTTAGCCATTCAAAATCTGTTGCTGATTTGATATGCATTTTTACCTTTAAAACATAAAATACAGAAGTTATTATTGTTATGTCATATATCATAAATGCTTATATAATCATAATAAATTTTAAAATTCTGTTTAATTAATTAATGCATAATGATTCTCTGGGTTTCCTTGGAGTTAATTGTTAGATCAAAATTAGCATAAGCAGAAGAGAAGTAACTGGCAAGCATTTCAACTTTACTGAGGAGAGCACAACTCTGTTGATCTTGCCACATTGTTCTAATGCCAAATAAAAAGATTATTTTATAGAGAATTTACACAGGGCAAGTGCTAACATGGTAGTCAGAAAAAGCAATACAAGGACACTCTCAAGATCTCTCTTAAGAACCTTAGAATTGATTGCATGACATGGGAGACACTGGTACAGGACCACCCAGCATGACATGCCCTCATCAGAGAAGATATTGTGCTCTATGAACAAAACAAAACATCTCAGAAGATACAAGAGATGTGCAAAATTAGAGAGTCCATCCCAAATGTTCATAAGGACTATATATGTCCAATCTGTGGCAGAGCATTCCGAGCTTGGCCTTATCAGCCATAGTTGGACACACTGTCACTCAAATCTAACATAGTAATGTCATTTTGTTCTTCTTTGAGAACAAGGGACATATTAGGACATCAAAGGATAACTGTCAGAAAAGTATGATCGTCTTCTTTCTGATCACCATAAAAAGATTATATTTGTGCTTCAAATATTTCAGTAACGAGGTGAGAAAAGCTGGTTAAGGTATTTGTCTTAGCCCTATTATTATCTATTAGAATTTATTATAACAGAAATTATTATAGATTATTATACCTAGATAGAATTATTATTGGAAGAGCCTTTGCTGATAAACTTGGTATATGGTTCACATCTTCCCCATTTTGTGAAATTTCTAAAGGAGAGGTTTAGCAATTATTTTTCATGGAACCCAGAGGCTTTACTTGTATTATTTAGAAAACTAATAGAATCCAAATGGTATTTTGCAAATGATAGGATTTTAGATATTTTTGTAAAATTAATATTTTTACACACATAAACACATGACAATTCCAAAATTAGAAAAAAAGAAAATGGGACACATGAAATAGGCACAAAACTATGTACAACTAGTATGTTATTTGTTGTAATATACACTTTTTTTAAACTTTTAAGAAATCTATACTTTACCAAGTCATCAAAAATATCTCTCTGATGTACATGGATAGTAATTAGGGTTTCAAATTTCACTCTATCAAACTTGGATAGATCATGAGTTGTCTGACCAATGAGAACATTTAAAATATCCAAAAACTTCTGATTAGTCACTTGCATAATTTTTCTGTCATCTTTTGCATTATTTAAGGCCTCTTCTGCATCATGTGTCCACAACATTTGAATTCCCAGCAGTCCTACCTAGAAATCCAAAATATGAAGAAAAATCACTTGATATTTATAAACAACAAAGAAACAATTAAAAAATAAATAATGTTTATTAATCATCTACCCTAAAGGTAAATATTTTTTCTCTCATTTAAGCTAAAACACACATGCTGTCTTTGCTGTTGTTTTGTTCAAGCCTTGGGTCATAAGGGATTGCTGAGGCAATATGGATAAGATGATAATTTTAAGTATGGGCATAGATAGTTGGGCATGAAGATCCAAATGGGGATAGGCTAAACATCTCTTGGGCAAGCCTTATATAAATAATAATCAAGGACAAACAACAGATCTTTGTAATTTAGCAACTGTTTATTCATATTCAGGATAGAGTTATTATTGACCTGGAAGCATCCCATGAAGTCTAGGAAGTTATAGCTGTATATCTTTGCTAAATGTTTCTCATTTGGAAAGTTTTAAAATTATTTACCCCATTGATTTAGTATCTCTAGATTGTGAACTTATATTGGGGCTAGCGTGTACCTAGCCTAATTCTTTCTTTCTCTTTTTTTCTCTCCCCCTTCCCCTCCCTCCTGCCTCCCTCCTTTCCTTCTCCCTCTTTCTCTCCCTTTCTTTCTCTCTTTCCCTCCCTCCCTTACTTCCTCCCTCCTTGCCCCCTTTCACCCCCTTCTCTTGTCCACTTTCTCTCTTACCTTCCTGTAAGGTAACAAATTTCTAGACACAAATGAGTATGTATATTATTTCCTCAAAGCCAATTCTATGAGAGGTTCTAGCGGTCCCCTCATCACTACCCTCATCTCCCTCTCCACAGTAAAAGTCTTTTTGCACATCTTTTATATGAGATTATTCTTCCCATTCTACCTCTTCCTTTCCTTTTTGCCCAGTGCATTCTTCTTTCTCACACCTTTATTTTACTTTTCATATTCATATTAAACTCAGCCCCATCATCTCTGTCTTAAAAATCCCAATCTCTAATAATAATAAAGTTCTTAGGAATTACAAGAGTCATCTTTCCATGTAGCAATGTAAACAATTTAACTTTATTGAATCGTTCGTAACTTCTATTTTCTGTTAATTTTTTATACTGCACTTTTCCTATTTGAAAGTCAAGATTTTCTATTTAGCTTTGGTCTTTTCATCAGGAATACTTGAAAATCCTCTATTTTATTGAATATCTATTTTTCCCCTGAAGGCTTATACACAGTTTTTCTGGGTGGGTGATTCTTAATTGGATGACCTTTACACTCATTAGACAAGAACACTCAATAAACACACTCTGACTCCTACACATAAAATAAAGAAGCCTGAAGAAATCTATATCAAGCCCAACTTAAAAGCAGAAGTGTCCTCCTTTCCTTCATTTCAGTGTCAGGAACTGTACTAGAAGGGAGCAAGGGAAGAAGAGTGGAAAGAATCATTCTCCCCTCTCTTCTATTAGTAGATGGGGTTTCTCAGGCAGCTGAACTAAACCCGGCCATGGGGGTCTTCAGGAACCATATGTTTGAAAAATACTAGCTTCCCCTGTACTCTTCTTCCTCTGATCCTGATTCTGGTTAGGTTTAGTCTTTGGCTAAGATAGCAACAATAGTCAACAGCTAAAAGCACCCAATAGTTTCAATCTCAAATTGTTAGCCCTATGTAAGCCATCACTTCCAGTCCTCATCCCCTGGCAGGCACCCCGGAAGACCAGACTCAAACAGCAGGGGAAACTTACCATCTCAGGCTGTAATAGCAATGGAAAGCCATGCCGAGCAAAGTCAATACATCAAGAGCAGCAGTTTTCAAGGTCTTTAACTTCCATATAATAAATAGTCTTTCAAGGGCATCATAACAACAACAAAAGGTAACACCCATGGATGCCTGCACACAGATCTCTTCACAATTACCCTTCCTCTTGTCAAAATTCCCAGCACCCTTTATTAAGTTACCTTCTAGCTGTTTGAAACAGGACCTGATGGGAAAAAAGTGAATCCCTCCATCCCTCTACCATGTGGCTTATGCTAGAATTGAAAGTGGACTCCAAGAGTCATATGCCTGGATGGATGAGGATCTCTTGTTCACAGGGCAGAGCTGGGTTCAAAACTGTATCACTTCATAATAAGGAAACAGCTCCACTGGTAGTCAGATCTAGCTAAAGCTTAAAGCATGAAACAGATGATACATTCTTCAAGAAGACAGAACTGTAAGTGTGGGAGATTATAATTTATAGCCTAATTAGACTGGAAGTACTGAGTGGGCACAGATGCAAGGTCACACACACCACTCTTTTCATATAAACTTATTTGTATAATTATTTTAAAATGTATTCTCACCTGGGCTGGGAAATGGTATAGGAAAGGCAAGAGCTGGAAACCAGTATCACTAATTTGATAATATGCTAATCGAATGACATTGTGCAGTGAAGACATCTGCACTCTTAACAAGTCTAGAAGCCAAATCTCTACTGGACCTTTGGCCATGACTGGGATATCCAACTGAAAAAAAATTAATGAATGCTTATTACAAACATATTATGTCATATTAATAATTTAAGTATTACAAATTCAAGTAATTAATTTCAACAGTTCACAAGCATAATGACAACTATGTTAGGAAATTGAATATTTATATCAAAATACGTAAATAGCAATTTTAGAGATTCAAAGTAAAATGTTCAACCTTCTCACTTTATACTGAAGATACCGAGGCACAGAAAAGTGAAATGAGTTGCCCAAGGTCACAAGCTAGTTAGTGATAGGACTAAGATTAAGCTCTGCCTTCACATTGCTTACTGCCTCTCCAAAATTTTCTATGCTTATCTGGTCTTTACACATTTGGCAACATTTAAATAAATATGTTTTATCAATAATAAAATGTCGAGGAAGCCAAATTACTAGAATTTTTTCTCCTTCTCTTGATATGACTGTTAACATCCGATCATAATCCTTTACGTGAAATTCCACTTCATTTATGTTATCAGATACAGCAGGTAAATGTGGCTGAAAAACAATGAAACATTATGCATAAGAGTAAGCAAAATTATTACCAATTATATTGCAAATTATTGAGTTATTACCAAAATAGGTTTCAAGTTTGTTTCCAAAAGAAGATTCTACTGTAGCATTTCTGTTAACTTATTTCACAGATAAATCTGGACCTTACTTTTTTTCCTGGACATATCTTTGTCTAATTTTCTGTTTGCCCTCTCTTTTACTACATCCTCTATAAAATTATATAAAAAGATATGGTTAAATATGAAAGGCATATTTAAAGCTGTCAGACCAGGCATAGTCTCAGTACTGAGATCTCAGTACTGATGTGACAAGGGGAAGTGTCAGAAAAATGAGTCTTCCTGACTGACACTCTATCTATTGTGTCACCTAGCACCCCCAAGAATAGAGTCCAACTTTAACAAAAGCTTCAAAATCAAGAAATAGGTTAAAAAATAAGCAAACAAATAAAAAACCTAACCACAAATAGCTAATATGGTGACAGGAAAGATCCAAAGCAAAAACTCAAAAGAAGACAATGACATCATAACAGGTACATGCAAAACCTCAAAGAAAAATGTGACATACGCCCAACAAGAATTCTGGAAAAGATAAAAGTAATTTAAAAAATCAAATAAGAGCAATAGAGGAAAAACTGGGGGGAAGAAATGGCTGTGATGTAAGAAAATTATAAAAAGACAATTAACAAACTGGTAAATGAGGTACAAAAGCTACAAAAAGATGTACAAAATTCCTTATGAAGTAGAATTGATCAAGTAGAAAAAAGGAACAATAGTTCACTAAGATAATTCCTTAAAATCACAATTGGGCAAATGGAAACTAATGATTCCATGAGATTTCAAGAAACAATAAAATAAAATCGAAAGAATAAAAAAATGCTTTGCTGGATAAGTTATTCTTGGTTGTAATCCTCACTCTTTTGACATCTGGAATATCATATTCCAAGTCTTAATTTTTTTCACATGGAAGCTGCTAAATCTTGTATAACTCTGACTGGCCACATGGTATTTGAATGTTTTGGAGTGTTTTATTTTGTTTCTTTTTCTGGCTACCTGAAGTATTTTCTCTTTGATTTGATAGTTATCCTTTTGGAATCTCTTTCAGTAAGTGAATAATAAATACTTTCAACTTCTGTTTTCCCCTTTGGTTCTAGAATATTGAGGCATTTTTCTTTTATAATTTCTTGAAATAGAATATATAGACTCTTTCATTGATTATGGCTTTCAGGTAGTCCAAATTATCTCTCCTCAAACTGTTTTCCAAGTTAGTTGTTTTTTTTTGATAAAATGTTTCACATTTTCTTTTATTTTTTTCATTCTTTTGATTTTAAGGAATTACCTTAGTGAACTTTTGTGCCTCTTTTTCTACTTAATCAATTTTACTTTTTAAGTGACCACCACAAAAAAAGTCCTCCTTCAGAGGAAAAAATGATATTTAATGAACTTGTGGACTTTCAAATATTCCTAATGAAAAGAATGAAAAGAAAATTTGACAAAACACACAAAACTTATTAGTCATCAGCATTTCTGTGTATTACCAGCAAAACATAACAGGAATAAAAAAGAGGCATAAACTACTATGTAATCTACTGACTAAAACAAATCCAGGCACTATTGTGAACATAATTACAAAACACTTCACACAAATAAAAACATCTAAACAATTGAAGAAACAGTAACTGCTCATAGGTAGGATTAACCACATAGGCGGCACAGCAGATAAAGTACTAGGCCTAGAGTCAGGAAGACTCAGCTTCCTGAGTACAACTTCAAACTCAGACACATCCTAGCTACTTTACCTGAGCAAGTCATTTAACCCTTTCTGCCTCAGTGGTTCTTCCATAAAATGAGCTGAAGGAGCAAATGGCAAACCATTCCAGTATCTTTGTTGATAAAACTCCAAATAGGGTCACAAAGCATTAGACTTGACTGAAATAACCAAACAACAAAGGCCAAGCCAAAAAACAATTTACTTATTCAATGCCATACCAATAAAACTGCCAAAGAATTATTTTGCAGGGCTAGAAAATATAAGAACAGAATTGACGTAGAAGAATAAAATGTCAAACTTATCAAGGGAATCAATTTAATAAAATGTGAAGAAAGGTAGCTCAACAGAACCAAATTTCAAACTACATCACAATATATAACAGTTACTATATTAACACAACTATATTACTAATACCCATTAAGACAATCTACTACTGGCTAAGAAACAAAATGGTTTACAGGGAAATAAAGTTCTATACTAAACGACCACAATAATCTATGTTTGATAAATCCAAAGATCCAAGTTTTGAGGAAATAATTTACCATTTAAGGAAAACCTCTGGGAAAACTGGAAAGCAATTTGGGAGAAATTAGATATAGATTGTTATCTCATACTATATACTAGGTCAAAATGAATATATGTTTTAAACTTAAAGGGTACTACAAGCAAATGAGGGGCGCATGAGAAAATTTATTCTGTTAGTTTTATGGATAAGGAAAGAACTTATGACCAAATAAGAAAGAAATAGGGATCATGGAAAGTAAAATGGATTATTTCAATTACATGAAATTAAAAAGGGTTTAAACAAATAAAGCCAAATAAAGCCAAAATCAGAAGGAAAGTAGTAAACTTGAGAAAAATTTTTCTAGCAAATTTCTGTGATAACAGGTCTAATTTCTCAAATAAAATACAAGAAACTGAGCCAAAATTATAAAATTAAGAGACACTCCCCAATTTACAACCACAAGCTATAAGCAGGCAGTTTTCAGAAGAAGTTAAAGCTATATGGTTACATGAAAAAATGTTCTCTATCATTATTGATTAGAGAAATGCAAATTAAAAGAACTCCAAGGCAGCACTTTATACCAATCAGATTGGCTAACATGACAGAAAAAGTGTTAAATACTGAAGATGTGGTGAAATAGGGACACATGCACTATTGCTCCAGAGGGCTATAAAATTGTAAATACTACAAGGTTCTATACCCCCAAAAAATAATAAAAAAAGAAATAAAGACCTATATGCACAAAAATATTTATAGCAGTTATTTTTGTTGTTCTGTTATTGGTTTGTAGTGGCAAGGAACTGGAAACTGAGAGGATGCCCATCAATTGGGAAATAGCTAAACAAAGTGTGATGTATAGTTGTGATGAAATACTATTGTTTTATATGAAATGATGAGCAGGGACAATGATAAATATTGGAGGGGATGTGGGAAAACTGGGAAACTAATACATTACTTGTGGAGTTGTGAACTGGTCTAATCATTCTGGAAAGCAATGTGGAACTATGTCCAAAGGGGTATCAACCTGTGCATACCCTTCCATCCATTAGTGTTCCTACTGGGCTTATATTCCAAGGAGATCTTAGAGGAGGGAAAGGGACCTGCATGTGCAAAATGTTTGTAGCAGCCCTTGATGTAGTGGTAAGGAACTGGAAACTGAGTGGATGTCCATCAGTTGGGGAATGGACAAATAAGTTATGGTATATGAATGTTCTGAAATGTTATATTGTTCTCTAAGAAACAATTAGCAGGATGATTTTTGAAAGGCCTGGAGAGACTGAGTCATATTGAAGAATACTTTTCCACTTTCTTCATTTTTTTTGTCATGTTGGTTAATATGGAAATGTTTTAAATGACTTCACATATATAACTGATATCAAATGGTTGCTTTCTTAAAATGTGGGTGAGGGATAGGAAGGAAGGAGAGAATCTGTAACTTAAAACTTTTAAAGTATATGTTAAAATATAAATAAAAAACAAAAAAATCTTTTTTTCATTAAGATGTTATGAAAAGAAATTTAATAAATGATGAGAGCATACTTGTATAGTATGAGAATCACTTGCTTGTCCAAGAATTTCCAGGAGAACTGGATCGGATACAAAGAAGAATCTGGGAAACAGGAGTCGTTTCTTCTCCAAATATCTTAAAATAAAGGGAAATTCATGTTACCAATTACGTGTTGTTGGTTTTTTTTTAAACTCATTATGCTATTGCTTCAAATAACCTTTATCTTTTAAAAATACAATGGTCATTTCTCAGTAGATATTCCCCCTCTCCTGAAACTTTATAATAATGAGTAGATACTCCCCTTCTCTCAAAACTTTATAATAATGAATAAACAAGAAAGGGAAAATGCAATTCAACAAAACTAATCAACAGGTCTGCTAACTCTAGTATAGTACACTTAAATTCCTCTACCTGTGCAAAGAAGGAAGAGGTACATTTTTTCTCTTTTGAAGGATCATGCTTGCCATTATGATTAAACAACATTCACTATTTCCTTCTTTTTGGGGGTGGGTTTTTGATTTTTTTTGACAAGGCATTTAGGGTTAAGTGGCTTGCCCAGGGTCACCCAGTTAATAAGTGTTAAACATCTCAGACCAGATTTCAACTAAGGTCCTCCTGACTTCAGGGACAGTGTTCTATCCACTATGGCATATAACTGCCTAATATGATTTCTTTTTTAAAAACTGTTCTTGGTGATCACCATCAGAATTGAGGAACAATGGCTTCGGCTTTAATAACGGCTCGTGGAGCGTCCTCTGGCCCAGCCTATGGGCCCATGGGCCTCACATTAGACTGGGAGGATTGGGGTGTCTCCATTGGGACGACTATCATGGCTGTGCAGTTTGGTGGGGGCGTGGTCCTTGGAGCTGATTCCAGGACAACCACTGGGTCTTATATTGCCAATCGAGTTACAGACCAGTTGACCCCTATCCATAACCGGATCTTCTGTTGCTGTTCTGGTTCAGCAGCTGACATGCAGGCTGTAGCTGATGCCATCACCTATCAACTAAGCTTCCACAGCATTGAACTGAATGAACCTTCCCTGGTCCACACAGCTGCTAACCTCTTCAATGAGATGTGTTATCTTTACTGAGAGGATCTCATGGCTGGGATCATAGTTGCTGACTGGGATCCGTACGGGGGAGGGGGAGCCAGGTATACTCAGTACCCATGGGAGGTATGATAGTTCGACAGCCTTTTTCCATTGGGGGTTCAGGCAGCTCCTATATCTATGGTTATGTTGATGCCTCTTATCAAGAGGGCATGAATAAAAAGCAGTGTCTTCAGTTCACTGCCAATGCTCTTGCTTTGGCTATGGAATGAGATGGCTCCAGTGGTGGTATAATCCAGTTGGCAGCAATTACTGAGAAAGGAGTGCAACGGCAGGTGCTTATGGGTGACCAGCTTCCCGGATTCCCTGCTACCACCTATCTGTCAGCTTGAGATCTGCTACCTTGTGTCTTCCGTGTACTTCCCTCTCACCTCAGTTATAAGCCAAATATACTCAAATATACTCAAGATTCAATAAACTATGGATCCAGGGCAAAAAAACCCCGAACAAACAAGCAAACAAAAAAAAAACCCCAAAACTGTTCTTTCCATTTATATGTCACCATATTTTTAAATGATCAAGATTAGCAGCATTTATTTATGTGAAATATTAGCTTTCCAATGGGATAAGAGTAAATGTTTGTACATTTAGGGTCAATTTGTCTCTGGAAAATCAAGTGCCACTTCACATGCAAAAGCAATAAAGAAATTACTCCTTTTTTTCTGTCCTGTATCTGTGATACCTAAAAAAGTCATAAAAATCAGAAAGCCATTAAAGCAAGACTGTTTATCATAAAGTTTTTCCATTTTTTGCTATCTTTCTGTTTGTCTCTTTCCTAAATTCATATTGTTTCCTACATCTAATTGGTTCGAATCAAGTAGGGAACATGGTGATTTAAATCAGAGGCTGTAAATAGTTGTAGGTTATTAAACAAATTTTCTTGAGATTAGGAATATACTCTCTGATTCACTTATGTCTCTTAACTGAAGGTCCAATAAGAAGTACTTAATACCTACTGACTGGACTTTAAGTAGCCTCTTCTTTTTTAAAATTTATTTTTACAAAGAGGGTGATATGCAAAGGAAAAATTAGGCTCCTATGATTCTGCAAGCTAAAAATTGTCAGTATTATGATCTAATTTAGAATTTTAAAATAACTATCAAAGCAATGAAAGTTAACAGGGACTTGGGGAACAGTGGGAAGAACCATGGAGGATGAATATGAAATTTAGGGGGAGGCAGAGCCAAGGTGGCAGAGAGCAGACACAACTCTTTGTGTCCTCCTCTGACCTCTCAAACAAACAGCAAGATGAAGCCTCTAAACTGTTTTTCAAGTCAAAGAATCCACAAATATCAGATACCCTGGAAGAACTTCAGAACAGGTCTGTTTCTTTTTTTTTTTTTTTTTTTTTTTTAATAAA